>PVIJ01000922.1:84297-235792 GCA_004024925.1 Scalopus aquaticus
GTACACCCTTATTTATTTGGGGAAATAAATGACTTTTTTTTTTTTCGATTTAGTCCTCCCCCAATCAGAAGACGGGTTTAGTTCTCAGTAGGAAGATGGAAAATGGGTCTCTGCCTAGTGTCACTACTGCTTTCCTCACCTGGACTTCCTTTCCCCACTTGAATTTACTCCCAAATTCTGAATTTCCCCTCTCCTCAAGGTCTGGGTCCACCTCTACTATTGAAGGGCCAAGCGCAAACCTCAATCCCCCATTATGTAAGTAAATTATCCACTGTTCCCAACCAGCGCCAGCCAGATCTTCTCCTCCGTCTCTTCCTCCTCTTCCTCCTCCTCCTCCTCCTCCCCCTCCCCCTCCTCCTCCTAATTGATTTAATTTTCTCATACCAGAGAGCTGGAATGGTTGGAAGACAGCATTGATCAGAAGCCAACACATCACTGACATAGGCTCATTAATTACAGGGAATCTAGGTCATGGATTGGCTCTAAATGACTCTGATCCTCCCCCCCCCCAGTCATTTGTGTCTCTCAAAGGGCATTTTCAGCTCCTCTTCCTTCCTCAAGTTCCTGTCCTATACGGAAAGTTGAGGTTCCTGTAAGACCCTATCTATCTCCCCAAACCCCGTGTTCTGGGTAGAAATCCCCTACATTCCAATTGAGCACCAGGCACATCTAGACCTAATTTGTTGAAGGATGAAGAAGACCTGAACAGATGATTTAATTTGGGAATGAGATGAGATCTTAGCGCTACCTTTATTTACTTTCCACATAGCTTTTCTGATAGAGGAAGTCAAACTCCTACTTGTGTACCCACAGAGATGAGGATCTTACTCCCTTAAGACAATCCTTCCCTCTTATGATCACCTTTCTCACACAGGTAGACATCAACCTTGTGACTTCCTCTGGGACTAGCTTGGCTTCTGAGACCATGGAGAATGCCCCAAGACAGTGAGTCAGATCCTAGGACCTGGTGATTGTCACTCCTGACTTTGATTTTCTCCAGGCTGAATGTCCTTGGTTCTTTCAAGAGTTCCTCAGCTGGTAGACTTAATATATTACTCCTCACTGTACTGCATATGTGGATAAACCATGGATATTATCATCCCTCCAGATGCCCAGACCCAAACACAGACTCCAGAGAGTGTGAACAGCAGAGTGCAGGCCATCACCTTTATTCATCTTGACAGAGGAATAGAGCTGAAATTGCCTGAGATCTTTTGGGGCTCTAGCACCCTTTTGAGTCAGCTTAAACTCAGAGTCAGCTAACCCTGGCAGTCATTTTTCTGGTATCAACAATGAGAAGTCTCCACAAAAACTATCTTTGGGACATTATGAACATCTCCATGTTTCTTTCCCCCAATTCTTCTTTCATCTACCCTGACATTTATCTTCTCAGACAGTATTCAATTATCTGTTCCCTCATTCACCCACACAGCTCCCTATATACTAGTCTATCCATTCACCATCCCTGCTATCCATCTAGATACCTTCCATTCATCTCTCCCTAGATCTGTTCATGAACTCATTCACCTGTCCATCTACCCATCTACCTACCAATCCATCCACTTATTTATTCATTTTATACCCAACTATCTGATTGTGTACTTATCTGTCCATCCATTTAACCATCAGCCATCTATATACCCACTCACCCATTCACATAATCACCTCTTTATCTACTCCCTGCCCCAGTCAACCATACATCTAGATGCATTGTCCATCCACCCATCCACTACTCACTGGGATTCTATTACATTTCATTTCTTGGGTTGAGTATAATGAGTGACTCAGAAGTAAATAAAATACAGATTTTTCTCTCTTTTCACTCTTACTAGGGGGGAGAATGAGGATAGATAAGGCAATGATGCTGAATACTATAAAACAGGAACAAAGAACATGCTTTGGGAGGGAGAAGTTGCATCTAGATAAAGTTATGGATGCTTTCCTGGCAGAAGAGACTTTTGGTTTGAGCCTTAATGGAACAGCAGTATTTTGACATACATAGATGCATTGAAAGTAATCCTAGGTAGAAAACTTAGTACATCAAAGATATACATAGCAGAATGATGGTGATATATATATATATATATCCATCCATCCATCTATTCCTACCAAAGTGCCTAGTGGTGAGCTGGGCCATTTTAGTAATCTAGTATATATGGTGCTTGATATTTTCACTGCTTTTCTGTAACATGGGAACCCCCAATACTTGATCAGTATAAGAGTTTACTCTCTAATTCTACAGTTGCCTCACTGGCTGGTCTTGGGTAAGTCACAATACTTTTCTGGGCTTCTCTAAGTTTGGGGTTGAATTTCTATCAGGTGATCCTTCTCCTAAATTTAATTATTTCTGCTATGCTCTCTTATCTCTGAAGAGACACGAGCATTTCCACATAAACTTAAATTTTATTTTCTTCTTTTGGCACTAATTAACTCAATTCTACCTGACCTCAGGAGAGTCTCTTCTCTCTGTTTTAAGTGTCCCCCTTCCCCAGAATCTTAGTATTGAACACAGCATTTTAGATAATCTAATTCAACATCCTCATCTTACAGATAGAAAAAACAGGCTCATGAAGGGCATACAACTTGCTCTAGGTCATATCTAGATTAGTGGCAAAGCCAGAATAAACTTCAAATGTCCTGAATTCCAGTTTAGAGTTTCCTTTACCCAATGACCACATTTCAACCTCCACCCACAGTGTAGTATATATACATTTCAGGGAGAGTTTCTTCTACCACCTTCCTTCCCCAAGATTCTTCCAAGTGCTCCGACTGTGTTACTGATTCATGCCTGACTGGGGGCTGGGAAAGTATTTAAGAGCAAGTATTCCCAGCCTGACGGAGTTAATTATGTTCATCAGGAAGAGAGAAGAGAAAGGAACAAGGCGCTCTGGTTATCTACTGGGCTTTAATCAAATTGAGAAACGAGGAAATCCATCACCCAGAGGCTAAGGGAGTTGGAGAGCTTGGCTTCCGCTGGCTGAGTCCTGTAATGGATTGGGCGCTGTCCAAGGTGCTGACATCTTCACTTACTGTTCCTAGTTTCTGGGAGGAGCAAAGAGAGATGCACTCAAACCGAGGAAAAGCAGTTTTTAGGATAGGAGAAAGGGGGAAAGGTTATGCACATGCATCCTGAATCTTTCCTTTTCCATTTATCTGTCTATCTGCTTTAGGAAAAATGTCCTTTCTTACACCCAGAGTTCTGAGCTGTGATTGAAGGAATAGAGAGGGGAGAACACGAGACCTTTTGCTCTCAGGCTGACAATCCCAGTATAATAGTGGAAGCACTGTTCTTGGCCTTGGGGACTTACATATATTAAGGGAACATATGGCTTCGGCTTTAATGAAATCTTTGGTTTAATGGCAGAAACATGAACTTGCCTTCAGAATTTATTCATCTGGTGAAAGAACATTACTCCACCTCTAACTCAAGTATGATATAAGGGAGACAACCTATGTCTACATGGAGCCTCCAGTCTGATGGGCAAACATGGTTTTCCTCTGGAAAATTCTCAGTCTGTTTTGATTTAGTGGGAAAACTCAATTATAATTAGGGAAACAAGATGGACAGAATGCACAACAATCAAAGACCTCATATATTTATAATTGTGACTGAGTTTATTGGTGCTAGATACTTAGTGTCACCCATGGAAGGCTCCCTGGTAGAGATGAGTTTGTGCTGAATTTAAATGAAAGCAAAGGTTTTGGGGCCTCCCTGGTGGTGCAACAAGTTCAGCGCAGCGCTGTGGAGCTGTCGGCTGCGGTGCAAGTTCGATGCCCGGCCAGGGAGATTCCCACATGGCGGAGCAGACCTCTCTTGCCTCTCCCGCTGCTCTCCTCAGCAGTGTACTTCAGTCGATCTGCCTGTTCTGCTCCCCACTCTATCTCTGGAGAACCCTCTCACTGCCCCACCCCAGCTTGTATGCAAAAATAAATAAAAATAAAAAAAGAAAGCAAAGGTGTTGGATCCCCAGATCTGAGGGCCCATAAAAATTACACCACTTCTTCTCATTCTTTAATATCCCCCTTGTAATAAGCACAAGCCTGGACACAGAGAAAGCTCTTGCTTAATGAGCAATCAGCAGCTGATGGAGAATGAATGTACCTACTTGGTGGGTTGGGAGACAGGAGATGGAGTAGAGATCATGGAAGAGGGTTGTTTGGAATAGAGAGCCTCAGGCTGGGGAGGGGGGTGGCAATAGAATGATGAATTAGGCAGAAGGAGTAGCTCGATATATGCCCAGGCCACTGAAGCATAGCTTTGGCGCAACTCCCTCATGTTTCTGGAGCTGGTGAGAGACATTTTATTGAATCTTGGATTGTTAAAGCTGGGGACTATTAAATTACAAAACCATAGACTGTTCAGCTTCTACAGTCTACATAATCATAGAAAGTGAGGGTATTAAAATCATAGCCTCTTAGCTGAGCAGAATCACAGTGTGTTGAAATTATAGAGCAGTAGGGTATTAGGGTCAAAGAATCAAAAATCCATATTAGATAACCTTAAAATCCAAGAATCTCTGTCAAAACGGAAATGAAAAGAAAGTTTATTGACCCCCTCTGTATCAGTTCTGGTGCTGGGAGTGTACTATACCATTTAATTCCTACCACAGTTTTAAGTCATTTAGCCTCATCCCTACTCAATGAGGTACCTTGAACAAAAGTTTATTAAATGCAAGCTTGCATAAACATTACAACAGGAGAATCATTACCTGCATATACCTCTGCTGCCTGACAAATGGCACCTAAGAAGGTCTCCCTTATATAAGTAGCACCCTCTCTCCTTGTAGTGTCCCTACACTGATCTAATTCACGTCCTCTGAGCTACAGTGAGTAAGTCTAATCTCCCATTCACATGACAGCTTTTCAGATGGCTAAAGACAGTCCTTATTTCTTTCTTCTCTAGGATTAAGCTGGTTTGTTTATCATGTAGCTAGAAATGGGATAGCAAGTCAAAGAATATTTGTGTTGGAAATAGAGGTCATCTTGTCCAAAGACTTGCTCTTACTGCCAGTTAGTATAGCATTATAGTCAGGTGTCTGGCTTTTAGAGAGTGATGAGCCTGGATTCAGAATCTGGAGACCCAGCACTAATTTTGCTGTGTAACCTTGAGAAAATTACCTAATATCTCTGGGCCTCAGTCTCCTTAACCATAATATGAAAGGAACAATAATACTGAAATAGTAGGCTTGATTTGATGATTGACTGTGATAATGAAGAGAAGCTCTTAGAGAGCTTGGCACACAGTAAGCAGTCAATAAATATTAGCTATAATTATTGGAAGCTCAGAGAGCAGGGATTTGCTCAAGATCACAGAGCAACTCAGAGGCAGAGCTGGGGTCAAATCAAGGACACTTGCCTCCCTGCCCAGGGCCCTTTCCCATTCCACATTTCCATTCTTCCTTCCTTGGGAAAAGGAAACAGCCTAAGATAGAACTGGAGTACTTTGCTCACTGATAAGTTGGAATGCGAGTAAGAGAAACCCTTGTATAGAGTAACATAAATCTATTGTTTCCTTAACAAAGAGGCCCAAGGAAAGCAGATTCAGGATTGTTCTGGGATTCAATAATGCCTCTAATGTCTCTGATGTCTCATGGTTTTCCCATTCTGAACCTCAAACCTTTTGAGCACAATATGGCTGATGTGACATCAGGCAACATGTCCTCCCAAGAAGGATGTGGGAGCAAAAATGATCTCCTCTTACACCTTTTATCCAGGAGAAAAGTTTTCAAGAAGACCGTACACTTACATCTCATTGAACAGAGTAAAGTCCCATGTCCACTCTTACAGCTCTCATTGGCAAAGGAGAAGGCATTCTACAACTTGGATCACAGCTATGGCTGCATGCCTTGCTATTGGGATGAAGAAGAAGGGATTGACTATAAGAAGGCAACAAATAGTGCCTGCATACTTACCCTCATCTCCTCTTTGGATTGGCTGCCCCTCTTTCTACATCTACCAGGGAGCCTTCCCTTGTTGCCCCCTCTTGTCCAATACACCTTTCTTTACCATGTAATTGATCATTGCCCTATTCAAGTCACAATTTATTTTGCCGAGTCCTCTCATATTTTCATGTCCAAATCTTATCTTCCCAGGCTGAGATCACTGGGAGAATAATAGCAGGTACTAGTGAATAAGCACCTGCTGTGTGCCAGACACTGTTCTGGGTACTTGTGGTAGCTAGGTTCCAAATGGCTCCCAACAATCGTTACCTTCGGTATTCATAGCCCTTTGTATTCCGGTCTTACATCATGCCACAATTAGTCTGTTTGGCAAATAATGACGAATTATTTGACAAGATAATATGATAAAAGATATGGCATGTAACTTCAAAGATTAGATTATAAAAGACATTGTTGGCTTCCATCTTGGTAGCACATATTCGCTCTTGGATCCTTCATTCTAGGGGAAGTTAGCAGCCATGTCCTGAATTGCCTTATGGAGAAGCTTATATAAAAAGGATCTGGAGCTTTTGGTTTACTGCTGGCACCATGGAGTGAGATTGGAAGTGGATCTTCCAGCCCCCATTGAGTCTTCTGATGACTCCAACTAGGGGGACACCTGATCGTAGCCTCATGATTGATCCTGAGCCAGGATTTCCCAGTTAATCTACTTCTGGTCCTCAACTCCCAGAAATTGTATGACATCATAAATAATTGTTGTTTTAAGTGACTGAGTTTGGGGATAGTTTATTACTCAGCAATTGAAAGCTACATTATCCTGCATAATTAAATCCTCACAACAAACCTCAAGGGTGAAGTTTGTTTCTCCCATTTTTAGGAAAGAAAACTGAGGTTGAGATGAGTCGCAGTGGCGGCCACATCCGGAGAGCAGCAGAGCTAGGAGGCCTCCAGCTTCGCGTGGAAGCTTGAGGACCTGGATGCTGGAGGAGGAGATCTTTTCCTCAGATATGCTTTCTCTCTCTTTTATGTCTCAGCCCTCTAACTCAGCATCTTCTGCAACTATTGTGTTTATGGGATTCAGGGACAAAAAAGTTTACTGGAAAACATTGGAGTTTTAACAGGAGGATTCCTGGATTCTTGAGTGACCTTGGACAAGTTCCTGCCCAAGTGTCTTTATCTTCCACACAGAGATCCTGCATTCCTTACCAGGAAGATCAAGTGGCGGGGGGGGAGACTTTTAAATATGTACAGTGTAATGATCATGGAAAGGTTTGAGTAATTTGCTCCTCTGATCCAGGGCTCCACGGTCTGCAAGGAAGTGGCTTTATACAGCTCCCTCTGGACAAATGGCACTGCCCCCTCTCCTCTCCCATCTGAGCCTAGGTTCAGGAGACAGAACGCGGAGGGAAACAAAGGACCTTGGCCCACTTCTTCAGTCTCATCCCTCACCATGATTTCTCTCAGGCCACTCTGCAGGCCTGCCAAAGTCGTGGAAGTTCCCAAAGCCATCAGGAGCTTCTGTGGGCTGAGCCTCTATCTGTGCACTTTCCTTTCCCCGGACACCGTTCACAACTTCTCCATCTGGTCCATTCCTACTCATCTTTCAAGACCCAGCTTAGATATCCCCACTTCTAGATGCCTCTCTTGACCTGGCTCAAGTCCTCCTACTTCTCATGATTAGTACACCAGCCTCCTGCCCGAGCTTTTGGCCTCTAGCTTCTCTTCTCCACTCCAAGCCCCCATGGTGCGGCCAGCAGTCTTTCTAAAACACAAATCTTGTCATGTCTCTTCCTGCTCAAAATAACCAGTCAATGGAATAATTCATCAATCAATGCTTCAAGGGCTTGTCCTAGACCTCAGGAAGACATCCAAAGCCTTCAGCTAGAACTCCAGGCTTGGTCCCCAGTGTCTAGGCTTGGTCCTCAGTGTCTCCAGCCTCGGCTCTCCTGTCTCCTGAACTCTGCACACGCAGTACACCCAAACCCCATCGCTCTTGTTCCACATCTCAGATGCACCTCCCCTCTTGTGCCTTCCTGTCTGTGCTCATCCTGTTTTTTCTCATGCTCATTCCTATCTTCTTCATCTGGGGAAATCTGCCTTGTCTTTCAGGTCTTCTCTGATTTAACCTTTTCTCGGAAGTCTTCCTTGGCATCCCCAGGAATATTCCTCTTCTCCCCTCCCCCCTGTGACTACTGCTTTTATTACTGCTTGTCAGCTTGTCTGCCTGCACTGGGAGTTTCCTGTACTTGACACAAGTGTGTCCTCAGAATGCTAGTGTGGAACAGTCATGTAAGATTTGTTGGCTGAGTGGGTGGATGGTTGAATGAATGAATGGTAAAAGAATCCATCTTTGAACCATCACTCCTTAGAACTGCTGTTTCCCAGGGTAAACCCATTTTAAAGCAAAAGGGGAACCAGAGGAAGGGACTTCTCTGGAAGGGAGAAAGAAAATCAATAAAAATGTAAATCTAGTTGAGAAAAGCTGTCCCAGGCTGGCTGTGGGGAGAGATAAGACTGGGTCTGCTGAGCCCTGACTGACAGTGGAGGAGAGATTAAGGGACAAGCAAAGCTGCAGCCAGGCCAGGGCAAAGAAAGTGTGTCTCCCCTCCACGCTCCCACCTCCCTCTGTCTTCCCCATGCCACCCCCACCCCCATGCTGTGCGTGATCATTAAATTCTTCCAGGGACAGGGGCCATATCAGGGAAGACGGTTGCTTCCCTCGGTCTCTGGGAAGCCTTCGGGTCCCACCCCGGTTTCCAGACCTGTCTCTCTAGCAGTGACACCCGGAATCTCCTCACCCCACCACCTTGGGAAGCTGTAAACACCAGGACCTCATCTTCAACCCAGAGGTTTCCTGGGAAACTAAGGCTTGAGCACCAGGGTCTCTCCCCAGACTCAGGGAGGGGCTTCACAGCGTGTTTGTGCTGTCATGTTCTTGTGCAATTTGCAAAAGTAAGATATTTTAGCCACCGTCAGTTCAGATTGCTGTTTCTTCCCATTCCAACTTGCTTTGTGTTCCAATTTCCCTTTATGTGGTTGGTATAGCCATTCTGGGGTGTGGATAAGGGGGAGCTGAGTTGGGGAAGGATTTAATTTGGCTTCATTGAATTGTATTTATATGGTTTTCAGTGAACTATATGTATAAATAAGTCCTTGCTGGCCATCACTGTGTAGAGAATGGCTTCTAGGAATCTGCCTACCTACCGTCCAACTCATTTGGCTTTGTGACATCGAGCTGTCTTATCCATTTGTATCTTGTGATACAAATGTGTTTTATGTTGCCTGGCTCTTGATGTATATGGGCAGTAGGTGGAAAACAGGGTTTGAAAGGTACAAAGCTGGAAACTGGCCTATGAAAAATACTTCCCATCATTTAATATATTTTGGAGACATGTGAGAGAATTAGTAAATAAAAAAATAGTATATTTTGAAATAAGTTGCCTGATGTATTTGTTTTGGCTTTTAGCCTCACTTAGGCAGATATTCACTTTCTTACTTAATTTTGTGTTCTACTTCTTTAAGAGAATCCCTCAAATTGTCTAGCTTCACGAAAGCTGCACCCAACCTGGCTCCACCACTGATTTTCCGTGTGATCTCGGGCAGGTCACTTTCCATTTGTTTTCTCCTCTGTAAGATTTGGGTGACAGTTTGGACAGGTGAGGACTCAAGAAGCTCATGACCTTATTCCATTTCTGAAGCCATTACTAGAGGAAGTGGCCCAGCCAAATGAAAATTAGACCAGAATATACAGATAAGGAAAGATGTAATATACAAAAAATCATGGTAAGCAATGAATCCAGTAAAACTTAAATCTAAATAACTGGAAGTAATGTGGTTGTTGCAAACTCTAATGTAGTTGTAAGAAAGAATTTTGTAATACAAGAGACATTATGCAAGAACAAACTTAATAATAAGCTGTATCTATAATTTCAGATTATTTCTGCAAAACCTGGGAAACAGGAGGGAAGGAAAAAGAATATAAACATAGTAACTGCCTCATCTTGTGGGAGAAGCCTTTGAAATTCTTGGCATTGATAAATACAGGCTCAGATATTTGTTAAACTTTTAAAGGTATCCACGAGAGGAATAAAAAGAGGAACTAGAACTTCTGAGCCTCCACCCTATCTCATGGGATAGCCTTGAGGCCCAGCCAGGAGCTGCACAGAAGGCGAAAACCAGGTGTGCCCCCCACCTCCAGCTTCTCCCTGGACCCCCAGCCCAGGACTGGACACCCAGGACTAGATACCGGGCTGATGATTCCTGTCTCTGCCTTTTGGGCAGAGTCAGGCAGGGCATGTGCAGGCTGCAGAATAGCCGAGGAGCACAAAACCCCATCTCCTCACAGGGAAAGAACCATGTCAGATAAACTGGCCATAATGCCTGACAAGGCCTGATGCAGAAAAGGATCAGTTGCTCAGACCCGAGCTGTCCCAGACTCACCTCTCGCCCAGAGCCCGACACGACTGTTCCCAGCTTCACAGGCCTTACAGAGAACTTGTCCTTACCAACCCGGAAATCACAGAGAGCCGTGTGTTACTCCCCAAAACACAAGTGTCACAAAACCAGACATTATCTCCAAAGTTCCAGGTGATACAGAGTTGGAGCACTTGGGAGGAAAT
Source organism: Scalopus aquaticus (assembly GCA_004024925.1). Classification (NCBI taxonomy): domain Eukaryota; kingdom Metazoa; phylum Chordata; class Mammalia; order Eulipotyphla; family Talpidae; genus Scalopus; species Scalopus aquaticus. Next base: position 94,817 of record PVIJ01000922.1, read on the forward strand.
GGTGAAATGAAGGTTTTAGTCACAAAAGTCACAGCGACCCTGGTCATATGGGTGAAATATTGGCGGCACATGGTGCCAGTGAGTATGTCTGGCCTTTGAAGTTGGAAAATGCCCAGGGATGGGGACTAGGTTTCATCATAACCGTGGCTCTGAGGACTGGGACTTCCTGAGACTGGGGAGTGAGTCTCTGCCCCCAACTCACATCACCCCTCAGGAAAGCCCTGCTGGTGGTAGATGTCCTGAGTGTGAGACCATCTCCCTTTGCCCAGTGGTTTTCCCCTTAGTGCCCAGCTCAGGCCTCTGCCTGCAGGGGGCACCAAATGGCTACTCCTTGACAGAGGCAGTGCTGGCCCCACCTCCAGGCCTTATGGGCAACCAGGGAGGATTCTGAGTCCATTCTGACCACACTGAGGGTCACAACTGGAGGGAGCCTGAAAGCTGGGAAGTCTATTTCCACCTGACAGAGGAGGTGTCGAGTTCAGAGAGGGTGCCCAGGTGAGCTGCTGAGCAAGCTAGAGCTGATGTGCAGGTAGCCTGGCCACTTCTTCACCCCAGGGCTCCTGGGGGAAAGACATTCTGTCCTTCCAGCCAAGAAAGCCTGGTTTTATGTCAGTTTGGCTGCTGGGAGGGGAAGGGGGTAGATACTCTTGCTTTAGAAGCAGCCAACATAGCAAACCTCCAAGTTTGTTTGGTTTGCATTTCCTTGGTTCAGTTGAGCAAATAAAGGCCAGAGAGGTCCAGTGACTTGCCTGAAGGTACACAACAAGCTAGCAGAAGAGCTGGAACAGGAGCACAGGACTCCCCAAACCCAGTCTTGGGCCAAGGGCCAGAATAGGTCCTTGCCAGGGCTGCCAGTCTCGGCCAGGGCGGGGCCCCAAGGCAGCTCACACTTTGGAGTCGTCCGACTTCTGTTCTGGCCCAGACATCAGTGACTGCTTCTGCAGGCCAGCGCTGGGCACAGTCGCCCTGGTCTCCTCCTCTTTGTCCTGCTGCCTTAGAATGACCAAAATCAAGGCGAAGCAGGCTAGACAGCATGTCTTGAAGAAGAACTGGAGGCCAATAAACCTGGGGAAAGAGCAAGGGACCCTGGAGCTTAGGACTTCACTGTCCAGGACTTGGATGTCCATGGCCTGGGGGCAGGGTGGTCTCAGCAATGATTCCTGTTGAGTGTTGAAGACACCAAGGCCTTGGGGGAGGAGCCCCAGGACAATGAACCCCGTCTCCATGGCCTTAGGTGGAGAGCCGGGGGCCCCTCACTCACCAACGCTCCTGTTGCTGATTCCTTATCTAGGAGCTGGAGGTGGCAGCTCTTGCTCTCAGCCTGGCTAACAACCCAGCCTCCCAGGGCCAGCAGTCTCTCTGACTTCAGGCTCCATTGTGCTCCCCATTGTACAGAGGGGAAGGCTGAGTCCCAGAAAAGGCAGCACACATGATAAGGGAGACAGACGTGAGCTTTCAACCTTGACCTCTTGTGTCCTAGACAGGGCCTTCTCCCTGCCCCACCCCAACCCCTGTCACTCCCCCACTGGGCTGCTGCCCAGCTCTCCCAGGCTCCGCCAGGCCAACACATCTTCCCGCACAGACGACAGCAGACAGTGTGCATTCAAGGCTGGGCTTAGCCAGTTGTTGGCTTGTGACCTTGGCCACTACTCCAACTCTCTCCTCATCCGTAAAGGGGACGGCGGGGTCTAATAGGAGTAGTGATCTATAGATCAGCACTGGATAGAGCACCCATCACCTGACAGATGTAAGTGACCGTCCCTCCCTGCTGGTATCCTGCCTGGAGCCCTGAGAATATTTCCAGCACCCTTTCTACACCTTCCTGCAGCCCACCCCACACCTGCCCCTGCTCTTACCTGTTTCGGAGCAGGTCATGGTCATAGTAGCGGCAGACGGCCCGACGCCCACAGCTCTGGGCCCAGTGCAAGCAGGTGGTATCGATGGCACTGCCGTGGATCACGGGACTGGGCATCCAGGCTGATGGGATGGGAGTTCAGGGGAGAGTGGGACCCGCCATCCCTGCACCCCCTTGCTCCCTGCACAGGAACCCCCACAGGGACTCTGAACCACCCTGACCTCCCAGCCCATCAGTCTTCAGCCCTACACCCATCTTTCCCCTGGCACCAGATGCTTCCTCCCTGACTCTGCCCAGCTGCTGGGGGCCCACTTCCAGGACCCTGGGCTCAAGTCTGTTGCTCCCTGGGTCTGAGAATACTTAGGTGGGGCCTGGGTCCACTCCTCCCTGCACCCGAGCCCAGCACACATGGGGATCTGAACCAGTGGCCCAAGCAAGTTCTTTACCCAAGACTCTCAGGAGCATGAACTGGATCCCCACGGCCAGAGTCTTGTCTTCTTTCTTCACTCCCCTAACAAGCAGGGACACGGTGGCATGAGGGCCAAGAGGGTTCCAGCCCACAGGGCGCTGACCATCCCTTCTCTCCCAAAACCCCATGCCTGTCTTCCCCCAGCCTGAAGGTCTATGGGTTTGGGGCAGCTCTTGTACCCCATTTCCCTCCAACCTAAAGAGCCTTCTCCCCATGTCCCAGGCACACCCACTAACCACCAGGGGCCCTGCACTGAATTCCCTGTGTCCCTGGTCACAAACACTTCCCTTCTCTCCCCATCCCCAGGTCCCACCAAATTCTCCTCTTCTTCCTACACTCAGCGAAACTTGGAGCTGGGTCCCCAAAACATACTAGGTCCTCCCTGACCTACCTTCATCCCCATGGCAACCTCTTGAGATGACGTTTTCTCCCCATCTTACAGATAACCTCCCTAGCCACTGCAGTGCTGCAGCGGTTTCACACTTAAGTGGGCCTTGATGGAGGGCTCTTTCCAGGCTAGTCATTCCACCCCGTGACCCCCCACACTCCTGTGCAGCAAGTATATATTTAGCCCAGTTGCGCAGATAGGAAGACCAATGCTAAGGCAGGTTAAGAGACTTGCTCAGTCTCTCACAGCTGCTGGGTGTCAGAACCAGGATTTGGGCCAGGGTGTCCTGTATGAGCACCTCCTAATCAGGCTGCCTACTGGGGCATCTGACTCCTCTACCCCCTCTTGTGGCCCTCCTGGTTTATGGATCATTTTTTTAGGAAGTAGATAGGGAATAAGATAATCCCAGCCGAAGGAGAATTGGAATTTTCCCAAGGGTCCTATCCTAGCTCCTACCCCAAGAGGTGCTGACCATTTGTCAGGCGCAGCAGGCACTCCCGGTCATGGCCAGAAAGCTCTTGCACCCAGAGGCTGAGCTCTGCACAGGCTGGGTTCACCGCCGGCACTTAAGAAGTGCTCGTGGATTTGAAGTGACAGAATTCTCAGCCACGTTCTGATGGCGTTTGGTTTCTGAATACACTCACTGTGCTCCAGCGGCCCAACTGCAGGTGGGTGGGCACGGGAGTCGGTACCACCCCTCCACCTCCTCCACACTCGCTCAGGAAGGCCAGGACAGCGCCTTTGGGGTGGCTATCCCTCCTCTGGAGCAAGAGGGGCCAGTACTTTGCTAAGAGCCCTGAATGGCCCTGAACCTCAGTTTTCTTATCTGTGAGATGGGGAGAAGACATCATCTCAGGGGGTAGCCGGGAGGATGAAGGCAGGACAGGGAGCACCTGGTCTGTTGCAGGGAGCCGGGATACCTGAGAGGCCTTCTTCCGCCAACTCCTCCCTCGGGGGTCCTGTTCTGTCTGTGGTTAGGGCCCCTGGGTGTCCCCCACCCGGCCTGCTGTGCTTCACCTTAGGATGAGCATGAAGGAGGGGGTGTGAGTGACGCTGGCCAGGGCCGCACTCAGGCCAACCAGCAGCATGAAGGGCAGCACCAGGTGGCTGCAGGCTGAGTCGCAGGAGCCGGCCGCCACGGGGGCACCCTCTGCCACACAGCTGCAGTTGGTATAGAAAACCTAGGGGGGGAGGCGGAGAAGCGCCCTCAGGATCCTCTGAAGACAAGCAACCAGGCAAGGGCCTGAGGCCCCAGACGGCCGGGAGGGACCCGAGGGCGTAAAGCAGCTGGGCTGGAGCTGTCTGCACGCTGGTTCCAGCTCCTGGGCTGATGAGGATGGCTAGAGCAGCCAGGCCGGAAGCCGGACACCGGCAGTCTGGGCACGAATGGGCTGAGCCCGGGCTGAGGATGTGGGGAGAGGAACGAGAAGAAAAAAGAGGCGCCCAGAATAGCATCCATCCCCAATTACACACTCACACACCACACACACTTAGATTCACACACTGTACTCATATACCTCACACTCAGTCACATTCACTAACATCCACCCATCACATACACACACACACACCACTCTCACACTCACATACCACACACGCTCACATTCCACACATGCCACACACGCTCACATTCCACACATGCCACACATACTCACATACCATACACACACACATACACTCACATACCATACACACACTCGCACTCACATACCATACACACACTCACACTCACATACCATACACACACTCACACTCACATACCACACTCACACACACTCACATACCATACACACACTCGCACTCACATACCATACACAACTCACACTCACATACCATATACACACTCATACTCACATACCACACTCGCAAACACACTCTTTTTCCTGGTGATATCACAACATTCCTACTTCCTGACCTTTTGTGTAGGAATCAAAGCTACAAAGGTTGCTTTTAGGAAAGGAAGCAGAATTTCCAGCTCAGTGTCCACTTTACTGAGGTCATCTGAAGTGCTGGGTCCATGCGTGGACTCTCAAAGAGAGACATGAGTACAGGATGGGGAGATGCAGAAGGTATGTTGGGGGCCTAGGACAGCAGGTGAGCGGCAAGGAAGGTGTCACCAAAGAGGGATGTTGGATTTGGGTCTTGAGGAATGAATAGGAGTTCTCCAGGAGGAAAATTGAAATAAGTAGAGGGAGCATCAAATGTAAAATACAGGGGCATGAAAGAACCTAGCAAATTTTTCCTTCTGCCTAGAACAGACAGTGCATGTGTTGGGGTGTGGGGAGGTGAAAGAGTGAAGGTGGGTGGTGAGATCTTGGAAGAGCCTTGGACATGAAAGAAGAATCTGGACTATTGTTTCCAAAAATATGGTAGACTGGGTGCCTTGCCAATCATCCTGCTTAAAAGGCTGGATAAAGTATTGAAAGTGTTGATTGTCCTGATTCCAACCATGGATCCAAAGGTAAAGGAAAACACATGTCAGCTCTAAGTGAGGCCAGAACCAAGAGAGGAGAGCAGAGTGCTGGAACCAGCCCTGGCCGTGAGGTGTGTACAGAAACTTGTACAAGGGAGTATGAGTTTTCTGAGATTTGAAGGGCTACAGGACCAGAGGACAAGTCCTAGCCCTCCCTCCTGCCAGCATAAAAGGTCTAATAGGAGTCCCCCCAGAGAAGTGGGACCCCTCTGAGGACTAAAGTATGAGTACAAGTTGACCCCTTTCCAAACTGCAAGGAAATGTCCTCAGGCTGGCTTGGGGTGTTTGCTGACTGCATACCCACTCTCTCCTTGACTTGGTGAAGCTCCAGCCAAGGATTCTTTCAGAAGTGGTCCAGGTGGCCGGTGCCCTCAGGCGCCATGACAGGAGCAAAGCCAAGCCCGGAAGCTCAGATTTTTCTCCTTTTCACCTTAGACCAGAGTTTCTCCACCTGCGCACCCAGGGGCCCTGCGACCTCCCTGGGAGAGAGGTTTTTAGGGAGGGGTTCCATCAGTTCTCAGGAAGCCAGGCTGCCCTGGGCTACCAGGACCCTCTAGGTCTCTGGCCTCTAGCTCTGGAAGCCACAGGCATTTCCCAGTGCCTGTTCCCAAAAGTATTGGGAAGCCCCAAAGTGGATGCTGGGAGTCTCGGGGTGATGTAAGCATGGGAGAGACAGACCTGACAACCCAAAGGCTGCTATGGTCACTTCATGGATGAAGTGCGGGTGGCAAGTGAACAGGCCCAGTGAAGAGAGCGTGACTTGGGCAGCAGGGAGGAGAAGGAGGAGGATGGAGATGGGGGTTTTGAGAGAAGGTTTGGCGGTGGAGTTTGGGGGGGGCGGGGAGAGCGCGCTATAGGATTTGGGCTCTGGTGATTGGAGCCCTCTCCATGTTTTTGCAGAGCTCCTATGCCTTTGTGTGACCTCCTGGGCACACAGCACTTCACACTGCAAGAAGTGGCTTTTGGCTCTTCAGCTACAGGTTGAGCAGCCTACTAGGCTGGAGGGACAGGTAAGGAGAGAAAAACACCAAGGTAAAGCTACTGAAAATGCTGTCTCCTACTCCTGCTCCTTTTTTTGAGAGGCAGAAGGTGGCTGGGATGGAGGCAAAAGCTAGATGGCTTTCCCAGCCTTTCCTTCACACCGTCTAATTCCATGGCAGGAAGTTTTTGTGAGTAGCTTTAATCTCTCCCAGGGATTCAGCCCCACCCCTGAGCTCTAGGTCCTCTCAGCTGTTCACCTCTGCCCAGTTTTCCCCTGGCTACTCACCCATTCATAAATAGCTACTGAGCACAAGCTTGTGAGCCCCGGACCCCTCACCCCTGAGCCGAGAGCTCAGTCAACCGAGGAGGCAGACTTGCTGAGAGAATGAAAGCTGGAGTGACAGTGTTAAGTGCTGTTGCCCCAACACTACCTCTGAGGATGCACCTGAGAGAGGAGGCTGAGCTGGGAAGCCAGGACCCTTGGTTCTAATCCCAGCTCAGGTTCTAAGACTTTGGGCAATGCCTGCTCCATTCCTCAGCCTCAATTTTCATCTGTGTTGTTAAAAAAGACAAGAGGCCCAAAATGGAGTCGTTTGTGCTAAGGTTCAAGTCAGCAAACCCAGATTTAATGACTAAGCTAATTTATGAGGTAACTTTCCCAGAAACTAAACCTTTACCAGGGCAATCCGGGCTGGCCTGATCCCATCTGATCCCCAAAGAAAGGGGACCCGCCTAAAACAGTACTTTCTTCCGCCCCCACTCCCCCACCCCCGCCACTGCCTTCTTCCTATGAAAACTTTCCATTTATTATCATCCTTTAGGGATCCTTTCTACTTGCTAGATAGGATGCTGTCTGATACGTGAGTCATTTAGCAAAGCCATTTTGATCTTTCAGTTTACTTAGCTGGATTTTGTTTTTTTGAGTGTAATGTTAACAATAGGAAGGTGTATTACTGAGTGCTTGAAACTTCCACAGGCACTGTGCTAAGTGCTTTCCATGGATTATGTCAGGTGGCTCTTCACTTACTATTTCATGAATTCATCCAGGTAGTGTCTGGTGTTTAGTATGCATGCAATACTATCACACCCATTTGACAGATCAGAAAACTGAAGCACAGATGAAGTCATTTGCCTAAGGTAACAGAACCAGTAAGAGGCAGACCAGGGATTTGAACCTGGCCTTAACACTCAGGAGCCCATATCCACAGGAATTCACTGTCCCCTTAGGGATCCTGCTTCAGCTGCCAGGGCCTGGGGCCCTCTGAAAGTATTCTCTGAGAAACTCAGCCAGGGTGGGACAGTGAGTGCTAAGAGACCCAAAAGGCTGGGGTTGTGGGGATTTGAAATGCAAACAGTTTACATAGCCCAGATGGTTCTTAATTAGTTTAGGAAGCCCCATTGCCAGAGGGTGCTTCACTCTGCCCCAGCCCTGGAGGACCATGGGCTTAGATGGCCAGGACTATGTGAGAGCAAGCTTTTTCATTACAGAGGGGGATAGAGAGAGGGAGGTGTTGTCATAACAATGCCTGATACCATACCCCCACACAGAGGAGGAGGAGCCAGCTGGTCTTAGTGGCCTCTCTAAGATTCACTTAAAAGGCCCTGCTTCTGGTTATGCTGCCTCTTTTCCCAATGAGAGTTTCATGACAGCAGGATCCTTTGGCTCTGGGTCCTCAGACCCCAGCATAGGGCCTGACACGGCAGAGATGCCCTGTGAAGGTTTGTTGACTGACTAATTGACTGAGTGAGCTCATTGTGCTAGCATCCACTGTTATTCCTCTCTCTTGGCTGAACTCTGCCCATTTTCCTCCACACTGTGGCATCAAGTGTGATTAAACGTAGATCTGACCCTGTCATTAACCTACTTAAAACCCAGTCATGGCTCCCCATTGCTTCCCTGATAAAGTCCCTGCTTGGTCTGGCATTCAAGGCCCTTCCTTCTTGGATCTTACTTTCCTTCTGTGAACCCTTATTTTTTTTTCCAACAAGTTCTTTGTAGTTTCTTGAAACATTTTGTGTGTGTGTGTGTGTGTGTGTGTGTGTGTGTGTGTGTGTGTGAGAGAGAGAGAGAGAGAGAGAGAGAGAGAGAGAGAGAGAGAAATGCATGTTCTTGCTTCCAGACTCTGCCTCTGTAGTACCCTTTCCTTTTCCTAGTTTGCCCCACTCACCCTTGAAGATCCAAATGTCATATCCCATGAAGCTTTCTGAGACCCTACTAGGTGGGATGTTTCTCCTCCACCCTCGATGTATTTGTGGGGACCGCTTCTCCTGCCTATCAGCACCACTGGGATTCCTGGGGCATTTCTGTTTTGTATCGGCCCTGCACAGACATCTACACCAGTTCTGGTTCACCTCTGTGCTATGGCTTCAGGCACATGGCTAGAGCCAGGCTGGCTATGAAAGTCAACTGAGAAGATAATGGTCTATATCCACCAACAGAAAGAGACAGAAGGAAAGAAGGAAAGAAGAGGGAGGGAGGGAGGGAGGGAAGGAGTCAGGGGGTGAGAACCTTCAGAGGCGGAGGCAGCTCGAGCACACTGACAGGGGAGGGCAAAGGCCATGAGAGGCAGAGCAGTGGCCCAAGGCCTGACCCACCTGGCTTTTGTCCACAGTTTCCTGGCCCACCTGGCTCCTGCAGCCTGCGTGGCAGGGCGTGAGGTACTCCACATGGGCGCCCAGGTCGCAGACAGGGTTAAAGTCATCTGGTGCGCAGGAGCAGGACTCCATGCAGCCTGGGAAGAGCTCCAGGCCTGGCGGGGGCCTGGGAAAGAAGACCTGCAGGGTTAACCTGACTCTCCCTCCCTTGGGCCACAAAATGGGGTCACCTCACCCCTCTGCCTGGCTCCCCACCTGTGAGCAATGACCAAAGATTTCAGCTCCACACAGAGGTGTTTCGCTGTCAGGGCTATCCCACGGCAGAGGTATGTGAGCTGGGAGTTGGGAAGGAGGCTGCAGGGGGTGGCCCAGAAACTTGGGAGATCCTTTCTGGCCTCCAGATCCTACAAATCTCTGAACTACTTTGCAAATGTCTCTGCTCCTCAAAGACCCTTCTTAGGGAATGCAAGATAAATTCCTCCCAGAATTTAGACTTAGCTACAGAGAGCCTTTGTCTTGATGACTCGGATCACTCGCTTTTCTTAGAAAATTCAACCTACGCTGTGGGACCTGATCAGGAGCCCCGACTAGCTGTGGGCTCTTCAGTCTGTTCCTACCTCTCCGGTTTCCAGCTTCTCTGCGTCACTTTGGCTGGGACAACCTCCACGGCCCTCCTGTGGTCTCACAACCCCACGGCTCACTCTCGATACTCTGTTCACAGTGTAGAGTAGACTCCCACTAGCCTCCCCGCTGAGGGCTTGCCCCCATGTCCCAGGAATGCCCCACTCTAGCAGGCCAAGGCAAGGTGGGGTGAACAGGGTCAGAATGTCAGAAGAGAGGCTGAGTCTGAAGGGACAGAGGTAACACCTGAGACTCAGAGTATGACCTGGCTTCAGAGCTAGGAGGGAGCACAGCAAACCTGTCAGGAAGCCAAGGGCCAGGCTACAGAGGAGGAGCCTGAAGGGTCAGGCCAAGGTCCTTGGGTCCTGGTGAGTGAAGACAGAGGCTGGGCAGAGGGGTGAATTTGGACAGCTTAGTGTGATCTCAACTCCTTGGGGAAGAGAATTAACAGGGGCGGGGGAGTGGGGAGTGGGGCAATGCTGAGGTGGCCTGGAGCCAGAATCGGGGGTAGGGAGGTGGGGCAAGGGACCAGGGTGAGCTCCACTCCCTTTCTAAGGTGAGGGTCTCCATCCCCTCCCAGCGCAGTCCCCTCTGCCTCCCAGACCCAACAGTACCGTGTCTACTTCCTGCAGGAAGAGAACAGTGCTCGCTGAGCAGAAGGCTCATCAGGAGTGGTGTCAGGGGGCCTGCCCATGTTTGGCACTTCTCAGAGCACCCTCTGCCAGTGCTAGAAGGCTGAGTGGGATTGAGTGGGTGAGAGAGGGGCTCTTTCTCAACCCTTTGCTACCCTGGGGAGACCTGTCTCTTGGCTCTGCCCCCTCTCAGGTGAGCAAACCTGGGAGGCAACTTCACTGCTCTGAGCCCCACTGCCTTCATCTGTAAAGTGGGGATAATGGCAAGATCCACCTGCCAGCTCCCAGGAAGACTAATACGTGAAGAGTTGGGTGTGGTGCTGGACTCACGGGAGACCCTGTTTTCTCCAGCTGTCATGTCACTAGTGGTGCTGGAGAACGAGAAATTCTCAATTTGTTCAGTTGGTCCAAAAAGGCTTCTTTAGTGAATTAGAACCCAAAGAGCAATGACTACATTGCAAGAATACTCATGAGGACACCCTGAGATGAGGTGGCAGCATCAAGGGAGAAGAAAAGAGAAATAGGGCGTGGGGAGCAGGCAGACTTTCCTTCCATTTGCTTTTAAAAAATTGTGGTCAAATATCTACCTTTTACTCCAAAAATAATTTCAAGGCTCTGGCTCCCTCCTCAGAGGAGGGGCTTCACGTGGGCATGGTGGAAGTCCTCCCTGCAGTGTCCAGAGCAGGGCTCTGTAGACAGGGGGCTGGCCCTAGCCAGCAGAGTTGCCTCACTGGTAAAGAGGGCTAGGAAGGAGGGGGTGGAGGGGAAGGAGCTGGGGAGAGGCCAATGAACTGAGCAGTCTGGGCCCTGGACCAAGGCACCACAGACACACAGAAGGTGTAGGAAGCTGGCACCAGGGTGGGGAGGAGGTGGCCAGGGTGAGGAAGGAATCTAGAAAGTTGAGGAATTCTGGCTGAGTATTGGGCCAGCCTAAGTCTGAAGCAGTTCCCAGAAAAAATGAAGTCATTCTGGAAAAGGGGTAGGAATGTAACTTCCAACATCCTCTCCAAGACAGCTGCCTAGGGGAGACAGTGTGCCTTTGGTGGGGAGGAGGGGCGGAGGCCTCAGAGACTTTCCTCCCGGAGAATGGAGGTAGGTGCTGTTCCAGACTTGGAAAAAGAATTCTGGAATTTTAGGGTCATGGAACAACAAAATTTTAACTTCCAGGCTCCAAATGCAAGAATATCCAAGCTGTCCTGGCTACCCATTCCCAGGGCGCAAGCCGTCTCTGCAGCCTCCCTTCCAGCCCCCTCCCTTCGTCCCTCCCTCCCTGAGGGGCCTTCCAGCCCCTCACAGCCAGTCCCCCACCGCTCCAGGAAGGAAAACTATGCTCCCTCCTGGGCAGAGCTTTCCTCTGCTTGAGAGCAAAGCCCCTCTCAGGCTGAGCTGGGTCCTGCACAGGGCTCAGCTGGCCGCTCTACAGACTCCATCCCTGAAAGTGGCTTCCCCTCCTGTAGCCTTCACCCCCACTCACCTCCAGCCCCCAACCTGAGCTGTCCTCTTTCTAGTGGTATCTGACATCCTCACCAGAACCTTCCTTAAGAATTCTCACAACTCACAATGGAGCCAAGTAGGGAGAGGAGACAGGGCTAGGAGGAGGTGAAATTTGTGGTAAGTAGGTACCCCACTGACCTGTCCTAGTCTGGGGCACCCCCTCCCTCCTGCTCACACACACTCACCCAGCCTGGGGGGTGATGCCTGCAATCTGGTGTGTTGGGCAGCCCATGAAGAAGAGGGGCAGGCTGAGAAGAATGCAGAACAGCGCCCCCAGCAGGCAGAGGAGGGTACAACGCTTGGGACTCAGGTGGAGGCGCTTGACCAGGACGCCCCCCACCACAATGCCCATGATGGCCAATGGGATGATGAGGCAGCCGATGAGCAGGTTGGCGTAAGATGCTGTGATGGAAAACTGGCGCTCCAGGAACTTGGGCAAGAAGGTGGCCATTCCAGCCACCATAGATGACATGCACACCTGGGACAGGACCACCAGCAGGAAGATGGGGTGGCGCAGGGTCCGCAGAAGCACCCTGGGGAAGACTGTTGGAGGAGTGGGAAGAAGGTCAAGGTGGCAGACCAGCCACGCCATTCATTTCTGTCCCTCCTGTGCTATGCACTTTAAACTGTTCCATTCCTTTCCATTCCATCCATCCCAACTCATCCCATCTAATTCTATTGCATTCAATTCTGTCCCGTTAAATTTGACTCTTTTCCATTCAAATATAATACATTTCTGAAATTTTGTTTCTTTCCTTTCCATTGAGTGAGATTGCATTTCATTCAGTTGTATTTCTTTCCATTCAATTCTATTCAGAATTCAATTCCATGCAGTTCTATTACATGCCACCTTATTTGATTCTATTTCATTTATCCCATCCCATCTCATCTCATTTCTTCTATCCTACTAATTCACCCCCTTTTTTCCTTCTCAGATTTTCCTATCCTGTTCTTCTGTGGCTCTCTGTAAATCAACCCAGGCTTCTGTCTTCCCTTCTAGGGCCCCAACATGAGACAAACTCCCCACCCTTGATCGCCCTCTCCTTTCTTGGTGTCTCCCCATAACATTTTTACATAACACACTTACCCATTTTACCCATTTAGACATTGTATTGCTTCCCCCTCCCCACTAAAATATAAACTTCTAGAGAGCAGGGATTTTTGTCTATTGTGTTAATTGCTGTATCTCCAGAGCCCAGAGCATAGTAGACACCCAGTAAATACTTACGGAAGGAGTGAAGGATGAATGAATGGACCTACTAACATGTGATCAGATAGCAAAATATTGAGACAGAATCTGACTTCCAGCGTAGATGAAACCTGAGTGGGCTGGGCAGCAGCCTGGGGGTCAGGAAAGAGGGGGAACCTGAAGAGCAGGAGCACTTGGAGGTGGAGGGGAGCGGAAAAGTAACCTCTAAGAGCACAGAAGAGGCAAAAGCACGGGACAGAAATAGACGTGACTGTTCTGGGGTTGACAACTTCCCCAAACTCCTGCTAACTCTTAAAACAGTGCCCTACTTATAGGTTTCCCTCATAAGTCTCCAAAATTAAAGGGTGAGTCTTGAACCCTGGGCTTCAAGACTTCACCGGCAGAGGCAGCCAAGGTGTGTCCAAGGCTGCGTCTGTTATCACGTGTACAACCCTCTGTCCACTAACAAGAGGAAGAGATGTGCTTCTGGCTGCAGGAGGTGAGACTAGAGTTAGACATAAGATACGGGGGAGAAGGGGGCGGAGGCCTTCCTAGCAAGAGGCGTCAGAGGGGCAAATCACTTGGCACCCAGGACTGGAGGGAGAGATGGCCATGGGGTGCTATGGGCTGCAGGGGATTCCTTCTGTTCCCATAGCAGTGAGACCAAGACCTCTGCCACGGGAGATTTCTGTTTGTCTTCACAGCGTGGCTAAGCTAACTGGCTCCCCAGTTCCCTGGACTGGGTCAGAAGCTGTTTCCTTAGAAGCCAGAAAATAAAGACAAACAGTCCAGGCAGGGTGGGTGGGAGCTGTGGCTTTGGAACTTCCCTCCTTCATGTCCTAGGTCTCCTGTCTCCAGTCGCTCGCTACACACGCAATGCCTGCAGGGGAGGTGTGATTGCTGGTCTTCACCCCACGCGCCAGCCTCCCTCCCTCCATGAGCTGGTCCAAGCTCTCTAGGTGCCCTCATTGTGCAGGTGGGGCTCAGGATGTGGCAGGGACTCGCCCAAGTTCATCCAGAGAGGCCAGGACAAGGCCTAGAGTTGCCTGGGGTTTCCTGACTCCTGATCCCACCACGCTGTATGTCTGTGCCTGACTCCAGAGGGCTCCGTCTAGTTCCTTGTTCTTAGTTCTAGTTCATTCTCCTGTGCTGGTCACGGCAGCGCACTTTGTTCCCATCCTCTTTTCAGCATGTCTCTCGAACCAATGGAAAATTCCTGGAGGTCAGGTCTATGCCTTTCACTTAGGTAGGGATCCTGAAGGGAATCTCCAGCTCAGAGGCAGCTGAGCATAATGTGTCTCCTATCAGATGAGCCAGGGCCTCACTCTACTCAGAGACTCCCTCATCAGATGGGGGTTTCCTGTATCTCAGAGGCCCGGAATCCTCATTCAGATGGAACAGGTGCCCCCTCAGTTTGGGGACTAATGCTTCTTCCATTAGTCAGGGTCCACTTGTAGCTCGCTCATCAAAGACCTCCCCTTGAACAAAGACTGTGTCTCTCCCATCAAATACCACCCCCCTCCCAGCTCAGAGACGATGTTGCCCCTTTAGTCAGAGGCTTTGCCTGGCTCAGGGCCTCCTCCAGCTGAAGAACCACGGCTCCTCCTCCCTCTCCCTCCCCTATAGTCCTGAGGCCAAGCCTCAGGGTCAGGCTGGTCCCCCTGGAGCTCAGCAGAAAACCCACAGGGCCTGCAGCCAGTCCTGCCTTGGTCTCCTCTAGGCTCATATAAAAGCTGAAACCACCAGAGACAATCTGGTCTAGGACACCCGCTCCAGGATCCAATTGCAGCGCTGGCCTTCACCTCCCTCTGGGCAGGAGCCAAAGCAATGATTAATAAACTCTCCCATGGAGCAGTGAGCAGGGGTGTTCTAACAGGAGGGGTGAACTCGGGTTAGGGAGTCTAAACCCTTGCCTCTAGGTCCAGCCCCCCATGGACCTCAAGTTCACTTACCCTATCCCTAGGGATGCTGGATAATGGGAAGGGGAGCTGAATTACTGGTATCCCAACGTCAAGCCTTAGGAAACTCTTCTGCCAAATTGGGCCTAATTACCTTCCTGTTGCAAAAGTCCTCACTGGGGTGAAAGGGGTTGTGGGAGGGTGTTAAGCAAACCCTTTGGTTATCATTCTCCTAACAGAATAATAATAGTAGGGCAGGATTGATAACTGAAATAATAATTGTCCTTTATGTAAGAAAGGTTTTTTAAATTCATATATAAAGGCTTTCCATTCATCATCTCATTTGATTCTCCTAATAGTCCTTGAGAGAAGCAGAACAAGGATTATTGACCCAATCTTTCAGGTGAGGATTTGGGAAGGAAAGTAACTTCTATAAGACCGTTCTCTAATCAGTGTGGGGGGCAGGGCTCCATCCGCCTTTGATTTGTTGTTCCAGGTTCTAGAAAATTCTGGCTCCCAGCAGGTACCCAATCAAAGCTCATGGGATCAGAATCTTTAGAAGACAGCCTGGTTGCCACATGAACCCTGGCTACTGACCAGAGTAACTTGGACCTTCGATCATTGAATCGTCCCCTCACTGCACAGATAGGAAAGCTGAGGCCCAAAGAGGAGCAAGGACCCAGGACCCAAGCCCAGGCTTCTGGACTCTGGCCCAAGGCTCCCACCACCCAGGCCACAGTCTAGGAATTTAATAAATATTTACTGCCAGCCTTCTGTTTGCAGGCTCAGTGGCAGTAGAGAAGGGTTGTAGATTAACCAACCCAGGCCCTGTCTTCAAGAGCTCACTGAGGGGAGGGCTAGACAAGTATTTGCCACAGATCTGAGCTGCTATAGAAGCCCTGAGGGTTCTGAGAGCAACAAGGCGGAACAGAAGTGGCACTTGAGCTTCGCCTATAGGGACAAGGAAGATTTTGATAGATAGCAACAGAAAATGATGTTCCAGGCAGGGGGGGAATCATACAAAGACAGGGAGAAGGTGTGGTGCCCGGGAGGGTCCTGCAGCTGTGGGAGACCGTGGAGAAAGGCAAGAAGAGGCTGGATCCTCTACAGCCGCAGGTCCCCCCACCAACTGGTCTGAACTCACTTACCTTTGATGAACTGGATCACAGTCAGGTCCGGCGCCATCTGGGCTAAGCCGTCTAGCTTCTCCGGGGACTCCCCAGGACTCTGCTGGGAGGGAGAGTCCTCACCCTGAGACACAACCAAGGACTTTCAGCTGGTTGCCAAGACATTCAGCTTAGGGATGGTTGGGGCTGGGATAGGGGGTTCTGGGAAGAGGACAGGTTGGGGACTATCGCCTCATCCCTACACAGACCAACAGTGTTGCATCTTGGCCCTGGGGGCACTTACCAAGTGGTTTTGAAAGAATGGATGAAATTCCAGTGGTTGAACTTTGTCCTCACCATTATTAACATTAAATTACCTCCCCCCCCACCACCAATATCATTGTTTCCATCGCCTTAAATATCACCATTCTTCATATCACCACTATAGTTATGAATCAATGACCAGTATTGTCCTTATCAGCATTGCTCTGTCATGTCATCACTACCGACACAGTCATTATCATCATCCTTATCCCCTCACCCTCTAGAATCACCAACAACCTAATGAGGATCAGAATCACCAGCCTCTGTCCTCCCTGATGACCTAGAGGTTAAGTCTCAACACTATCACCCCGATGGCCTGAGTTCGATCCCTAGCCAGGGAGCTTACCCACATATGACTCAGCAGATCTCTACTGTCTCACCCACTTCAAACTTAGCATTTTTCCCTGGGGCTATTCATTCTCATCAGCAAACCCCCTCCAGGGGACACCACTTTTACTGGACTTTGGACTCAGACTGGTTACACTCTCAGCAGTATATTTCAGTTGATCTGCCTGTTTTGTTCCATATTCTGCCTCTGGTAGAATCCTCTCACCCCCACACCTCTGGCCTGCACCCCAGTTTTTCTATGCAAGAAAAACATCACCAATCTCTCTATCACTGCTTCTAACTTCATAGTTATCCTGGCACAGGCCACCTTGTATATTAGCTTCTTGCCCATAAATAAAACCTAGACGAGATCAGAGACGAATGTTCATGTTTCCTTGAAGTTTTTCCTGCAGACTTCCCTGCTGAAGATAAGGCATGTTGGACAGGCTGATGGCAAGGAGTGGAGACTGCCAAGACACCAGGAATGATGACATTCCTCAAGACCCCTCTGCACTGAGCACCAGGTAACTTCACCTTACTGTCCCCTCGATGGGACAGCTTCACTGTCTCCTGTGTTTATCCCAAAGAAATACATACTTGTCCTCTGTGCTTCTTATCTTGACAGTGTCCTTTATTTGGCCCAGACACCCACCAAGAGAACGAAGCCACTGAGTTGGGTTACACAGCCGTTGGCTCCCCCACCCCCCCATCAGCACCACCAGCCTCTATCAGAGGTTATCCCCATGCTGCTGCCTTGTTACTCTGTTGTCACTCATGGCCGCCGTCACGTGGAGAGATGCCACGGGTAGGATCCTCCAGTGAGCTGTGCCTTCCGAGAGGCTGGGCTGGTTAGGAGGTACAAAAGGGTCCTGCTCTACCCCCGTCTGCTGTAATGGGAAGGGAACGGGGTCAAGGGAGGCAAAAGGCAGTGAAGCCCTCTCCTCCTTGTGGACGGTCAGGCCTCACCCGCAGGGGATTGCTCAGGTCTGTGACCACACTGAGGAAGCTGTGGACACTCTGGACGGCGTCCTCCACCTGGGGGAGGGTGGCCCATTGCAACAGAGATGTGTTTTATCCCCAGAAAGAGGAAGACTTGGGGGGACACAATCACATCTTCTGATAGTCAAAAAGGAAGGAAATTATACAGGCCCTGCAGGGTTCTATGACTAATGCTTAACTCATCAAAATCTCACAGCAACTTTCCGAAGTAGGTTATCATTCTAATCTCTATTTTTCCGGGGGCTGAAATGAACACATAGAGAAGTGAAGTAACTTGCCCAGTCACACACATAGTAAAGGGTCCAGTGAGGATGTGAACCCAGATAGCTTGACTCCAGAGGTGCACTTAACAGGCTCGCCCTGGGGAAGGAGGAACCGGGGTCACGAATACTGGTTATTCCACTCACCTCTTTCTAATATAATAACACTTCAGGCAGGTCCTTTTGATACAATGATAAAAGGACAGGTCTCTCCCCCTGCCCCACCAGATAAGCTTTCCTGTTTCTTTTATTTACCCTCCTTGTTAAACAACCTCGCCTTGTTTAACAACTCTGTCTTTCTACATTCTGAAAAGAAAGAATATTCCTGAGAAGATAATATGGAAATTGCTAAACACTAGGTGTTGACAAAATAAACCAGCACCCACCTGAATCTCCCCAGAACTCTCCAGATGCCTGCATCAAAAGTACATGCATCTTGCCCATCTCCTTTTTTTACTCCTTTGTATAAATACCCCTGCCCTCTGCCAAAAAGAGGGACAGGGGACTTTCAGACATGAGTCTGCTGCCCTCCTCAGTTTGTTAACTAATAAACTACTTTCCTTTTCCTCAAACTCTGTTCCCTTTTATTGGCTGAGGGAAACTGAGACCAGCATTCAACACTATTATTGTACACATTTCTTAGACAAGGATACTGAGACTTGAAGAAGTTGCAACTGGCACAAGATTATTCAAACATCAGTGATTGAGTGGGGTGTGATTTTCCTGCATCTTTCTCTCCAACCGAAGACCAGTATTGGTAGCCACAAGTTCCATGGAGGAGGACTGAAGCCCACTGGAATGGACGATTTCGGCAAGACTGCCCTGGGAGGAAGTGGGCTCCGTAGGTGTAGGTAAGCAAAGATTGGCTTTCTGCCGGTCTGGGGTGCTGTAGCCACAGGAGAGGATGAGCTGGGATGTAGGGTCCATCCCAATTCTGTATCTGGATTCTCTGGCTCTACCTCTTCTCTGCTCAGGGAGTCTCTAAGCGGCCCCTACAAGTCCACCTCTGGTTGGTGTCTGATAACTTTTCTTTCCTCTCCTATCTCATTTTTTTTTAAGGGGTGGAGCCTCATGAGACAAATTCTGCATTTCTCCAAATTTCAGAACACTTGTCCCCACCTCAGTGGTATTGGGTTTCAAGCCTCCTCCATCTCATTCCCAGGGGTTGACTGGCTGAAGGCTGGCCTCACCCTGACAAGAAAATTCATTCCAACATCAATTCATTTGTGTTCGCCCCCTGGACTTTTTACTTTTCCTTCTCTCTCTCTCTCTCTTTTTTTTTTTCTTTATGTCGACAGGTATCAGGCTTGGGTTTCTGGTCTCAAAAACGGTTTGTTGCAGGGCAGAAAGCAGTTGCAAGACTTTCCTTCCTGGCTTTTGTCCTCAAAGCTTGTGTTCACGGAGAAAGCTATGCAGGGTGTTGTGGAGGGCATGAGAAAGGGAGACTTTGAGAACAATGGGAAGACTGGCATCCTTCTGCAGGGCAGGAACTGAGCAGTCTGAGAGTTCCACAAGCTGCAGAGAGCCACACAGCCTCTGAGGCAGAGCCCAAGGAAGAAGTTCACCTCCACGGGGCAGGCTGCAGGCTGACCTATGGGGGCTGGGCCCCCATCTCCACACCAAGCTCCTCTGCTCCACATATGGGCCAGGACAGACTGTCGCTGATGTATGGTGGGAGGGCAAGGGAACTCCCCAGTGCCTGGACACCCTTTAAAGCCTCAGGACCTTTGCTTCACCTGGGTGGGGGCAATCCTGAGAAAGGCTGAGGTTAAATTTCTTGCTGATCCAGCAGGATGGGTGTTCAGAGTAGAAGAGAAATTGATTTTCTGAGAAAATGAAGCATATCTTACACAGGCTTGGGTCAGAGTCAAATCTCGTTCGGTGTCTCTCCCCTGCTGGACACTGAGCTCTGCAAGAGTGGAGGTCGTGTTTACCTTGTTCTCTGTTGAAACTCTATGACCTAGCACAGGGCCTGGGGTGAAATAATGGGTATTTGCTAAGTATCAATGACAAGAAGGAGTGTAAGAGATGGTTCCATCAGGCGCTGGGTGTAGCTAATGCCAAGCTCTTGGAAGGAAAATCAAACTATCACTGGAGATGCTGTCATGCTGCAAGCCACTGTTAGATTGCTATGGTTCAGAGGGGGCAAAGGGGGCACCTGATGCCCTGGGACCCAGCAGAATGGAGATTCTAGGCATGCCAGGCTACTGGCATGTGGACTGATGGCTCTGGGTGCAGGAGCCTGCTCCAGCCTCACCACAAAGGAAGGAGACTTGCATTTCACATAGGAACAAGCAAGGTACTAGCTTAGGGTGCTTGCACAAATTCATGCAACTACAAAACAGGAACTAATAATATCTGACCTCCAGTTTGCCTGAGTAGAAAAGAAAACTCCTGCTTTATTCACTAAGCCCTGGGCATCAGAGGCCTGGACATAGAACTGGAAGAATTAGGAGATGTCTTCGTGGTTTGAAGTGAAAGGAACTGAAATCCTGCCATTTGAGTCTTGTTACCCTGGGTGAGGCAACAGGATTCTATTACTCATTTATACGCAAGAGCTGTGTTGTATGAAGCTGCAGGCCCAGCCCTGGGGGCCAAAGCACACTGGAAATGTGGCCACACCAAAGATGGGCCATACTATATTGTGAAGACTTAGTAAAGAAAAGACTAGAAAAGCTCTTGTTAATTTCTGTATTTATATGCTAAAGCAAGAACGTTTTTGTATAGTGACTTAAATAAAATATATATTATTATAAATGTTTATTTTGAACGGGGCTACTAGGGTATTTTGAATTACACGTGTGGCCCACATATGTCTTTTTGACTTACTGATAGAGACAATCAGAGGCTCTCTGCGCCCTGTTTAGTCCCGTCAAGCCATGGGAGAGTGATATGGGTAGTGGGAGGGTCCTGGGCACCCAAGGGAGTGGGACACCATAGGGGGTGCTGCCCCAGGAAAGGAAGTAGGAAGGGCTGGAGAGACTGCTAACTGCCAGGGTGGACAGGTTGTTTTGTTTGCTTGTTTGTTTGTTTGAGATCAGGGAGTGACAGTTTCACCTAGGAGTCAGCACAATCTTGTGAGTTCCTTGGTTGGGGTTCTATCTGCTTATGTAAAAACAACCACCATGTCATCTGCTGCCACATGTACAGCCCTAGATGGTTTACACTGCACTTTCACATTCACTATGTCCTTTCATTACCCAAACAGCATGGTGCAGGAGTTGTAGCCTCCCCCCCATCTGGAAGTAGACCCTTCCTATTTGGTATCATTTGGTAGGTTATTTTAGGGGTCTGGAAACACCATTACCATTAATCTATGTGAAAAACATGTTTACTGTTCTCAGATAACCCCCTCCCCCCACAAGTAACCAACCATATCAGACCAAATAAGAATGCTATACTTTCGGATAGTGGGATAAATCCATATTATTGCACCTATTTCACAGAGGAGGAAGCAGAGGCCCCAGAAGGGGAAGAGTCACCGAGGGAGTAATTGGCAGAGTCGGCTCATGAAGCCGGGTTCTCCACAGCCATGCCTCACTCCTCTCTCATGCTGTGAGAAAGAGCTTGGGGCTTACAGACAGGAAGGAAGGGACAGAGCTTGAGAGACTGGGGGTTCAGGAAGGGATCCAGGAAGAAGTGAGTTGTGGGATGTGGAGAGAAAGATGAGAGGTGATTTGAGGCAAGCTCACAGTCCAGCAGAAGTGTGGTTGTGGGAAGGGCCCTGTCCTGTGTGGAGGTGGCCTCAGGGGCAAGAGTGGAGGCAGGAACTGGGCAGTTTGGAGGGCCAGGCTAAAGGACTTGGACTCTAGCCTGGGGCTACTGGGAACAATAGCTACCACCCTGGTAGCTCCTGTCTCTGTGAGCTGGGCAGGTTTCTGCCTCACTGCCCTAGTCTGTTTTGAGGACCCCTGACTAATAGTGGACTCCAGAAACAGGAAGTATTGGGCCTCCGCTCAGAGCAGGACTTGGAGTGTGACCCATCTGGGCTGTGGTTTGCCCGGGTCAGCAGGCCCCTGGCTGAGGGAGCCGGTCAGAACTTCCCCCCTCAGGCTGTGTGCTGACAGCTGCAAGCCTGCGGGACACGGGCACGGGACACGGCATGCTGCCGGTGTCCAGAGCACAGAAGGCCCCTTTCTCTGCTGGGCCTTCAGGAACCCAGGAGCTGTTGTTAGAGGAAACGGAGCTCCTAGATGGCCGTGTCCAGGGGCTGTGCTCCAGGCCCTCCGATCCATTGCTGTCCTGCCCTAATGGGTGACAGGGACTCTGACAGCCCTCAGCTTCCGTCACATATTGCACTGGAAGCAGTCACAGGAGTGGGGTTATCCTTCCCCGGAGAGAGGGAGGTGTTTTCCAGCAGAGTTCCTGGATCTGAGCTTCTGGCATTCTTACAACTTGGTCCCTGCACCTGGCCAGGCCTGTCTGCTCCCCTGGGCCACCAGAAAACTCAGAACCAAAAACGATTCAATTGTATCAACTGAGTTCATCTTCACAGTCCCTGCATCTACGTCTCTCTCATTTTGATATTTTTCTGTTCCGTGGTCTTGAGAGTGAGGGATACAACACAGGCCCTAAGATGGTTTGAGTCCTTTCTGTATCTGAATCCCAGTTTCTCACTAGCCCTGTGATCAGGGCACTTCATCTCTGTAGCTCAGGCCCAGGGGTGCAGGAGGATAATAAAGAGCCTCCTTCGTAGGTGGGATGTGAGAATTAAATGAGACACGGCTACAAAGCGCTCGGTACAGGGCTAAGTACAGCGAAAGCCACGACACGGGCCTCATTTCCCACTCTTTGATTAGTATTTGATGTGAGCAGCCTCAAACCTTTTATGGCATATAATGGAAGCAGGATGTAGAAAAACACAAGAAGAAGGCCCTGAGGGTGTGGCGGGCACAGGAGAGTCCTATCGTGACATCATGACAAGGACAGATGGGTCCGCATGACCTGCTAGGAGTCCCTCAGAGATCATCTTTACTTCACACCACAGAGCCATGTGCCTGGGGCTCTGGGGCCTGAGTTTGCTGATGGCAGATGGGGGAGACTGAGGTCTAGAGAGAGGTGATATGATACCTTCCCTGGTTCACCCCTAGAAGGATATCTGGGTGAGTACCCTCACTCTGAGATCCCAGATACAGGGAGAGTCAAAGGCAGGATAGTGGAGCTCTTACTCCCACCATATCCTGTGTGGCCTTCCCCACCCCAGTCTCCTAATCTTCTCTGTGGGGACTTTTATGCTCCCCTTCCCCAGGCAGAGACCTCGAATCGCTGGTCATGGAGAAACAAGAGCAGCAGTCATCCGTGTCTATCTGTCTGCACCAGGCCTTCTTCCACTACCTGAGAGCTCCTCGGGGCAGAGAATGTGGGCTGCACCCCTTGATCCCCTGTGAAAATACTCTGTACTGCTCCAGAGACAGGGAATCATTGAGATGAGACAACACAGAAGCTGTCAGAGGTGGCAGACCTTGTCTAACCTTCTGCCCATTGTACAGATAGGGAGACTGAGACCACACAATCCTTATACTACATGCCACCATCTTCTGGGTACCATGAAAAAATGGATTCATTTTTAGGAGAATATTCAGAGGTCCTCCTGAGAGTGGCCAAGGATGCTTGAAGGGATTTTAGAGACAGACCCCATCCTCTTCTTTTTCTTCCCCAGCCATCTCCTCTCCTTACAAAAGATACACATGCTAAGTCAGGGGACCTGGGCTATCTGGCAGCCTATTCCACCCTATTGAGCCCTTCCTCTTGGTCCATCCACTTCCCGATCAGTAGCCTGGGCGGCAGGACAGGGCCAGCCATTGTAATTGCGAGCAGCCCCTGCCAAGGCAGCCTCGAGGGGGCAGGGAACAATCCCTCCCACATCAATATTTATTGCCTGAGAGCTGCTGGAAGCAGATCATCATGTTCTCAGTCTTTGGTTCTTTTTTAAGAACCTCTCACCCCCTCCCCTTCCCACTCCCCATCCCCAATGTGCTGACAGGATAAATCCAGACAGCCAGACAGGTTCACAGTTGGGGAGCCAGGGTTTCAAGGCATCACAGAGACAGTTCTTAAAACCTGAATCTCTGCATCCTAGCAGCTTTGACTCAAGGAATCATGTGTCCTCAGAATCAAGGCACACACAGTGTTGCTCCAGGAGTCTATCCTCAGCATCTCACACGACAGAATAAAATGTGAAGTGACTTGTTCAAGGTCAAACCATTGACATGTGACTGAACCTGATGCAGACAAGTCGCCCTCACTGGTCCCACCTATTCCTATGGCCCAAGTAGCTGCTCTTCTCAGTTTAAATTTGGGACCAAACTTGGAGATCAGCACTGCAGGTTCTGCCCTACCTCTATGATCTTACTTCCAAGCACTTTTCCTCAAGTTCCAGAAATTCCGTCTCACCCAAATTTTGGCCT
This sequence comes from Scalopus aquaticus, assembly GCA_004024925.1. Classification (NCBI taxonomy): domain Eukaryota; kingdom Metazoa; phylum Chordata; class Mammalia; order Eulipotyphla; family Talpidae; genus Scalopus; species Scalopus aquaticus. The sequence goes on from PVIJ01000922.1 coordinate 118,835, forward strand.
AAGCTAGGTAGAACCGGAAAGGACCATCTGTGGATCCCAGCTGTCTTTCTTTCCTTGAAACTGGTCCCTTTCCAGGCCTGCCTCCCCCTGCCTCTGAGCCAGCCCCAGCCAGCCCTTCACTGTCTCTGGAAAGTCCCCATAGCAGAGCACCCATATCTGTGCACCCTTTGGGGGGAGGGGGGAGCTCTTGGACTTGTCCCCATGCCCCCCTCACTGGCCAAGCCCTGGTTCCAAAGCCATAGCTGCTGCATCGGTTTCCCTGCCCCCCAGCCTCTCTACACCAAGTCTCTTGTGCCTTGCAATACTCGCTCTGCTTTGCACCTGACACAGAGCCCCAGCCCTTCCTACTCACCCTTCTTCCAGGACTACCCGCTGTACTTGAAGCTGGCAGGCAAGACTTCGCCTGTTCTGGTCCCTGCTGGCTATTCCAACATCATTTTCCCTTGGTCCTACCCTTTGCTCCGGCAGGGTGGTGAGATTTATAGGGCAGCCTGGTCTGGGAAATGACAGCCTTAGACCTAAATCCCAGCTTTTCAAGGTAGAGACATTTTTAACTTTTCCTCCTAGGTCCAAATTTTCTTGTTCTAAGGAGGCTCTATTTCACATCATGGTAAACTTATTCAAATGCATCAACTTGCCACATTAAATGGAATCATTCTTGCTGCAAAATTGTCGACAAGACTTTTATAAATTGTCCCACTGAAATTAGAATTACTCAGCACCAGGCAACTCACTTAATGTATGACTGTCTGCAATTTTTCAATTACCTCCCTGTGAAATGATAATAAGTTTCTACAGCTGCTTTCTGACAGAGAGCTCCTAAAACTCTTATAAACTGGCGTGATAGGAGAATCTTTTGTTGTAATATTTAGTCTTTGATACTAGTTTCTGACACAGAGGCCCCAAGATCTTTGTAATTTCCTGAGTTTCAGGAGCATATGACCTTAATCCTTTGGAATTTCCTGGATAATAGGAGCACCTTTGGTCCCAATAAGGTGACCCTTGGTGGGTACCGGAAGGGGAGATAGTCACAGCAAGGCCAGTAAAGATTAAAAACTTGGAATTTTCAGGTCTAACCCCTATTCTGCAGAGAGGCGAGAGGCCCTGGGAACAGAATTAGTAATCAATCACGTGTATGTAGGGAAGTCTCTGTAAAAATCCCAAAGTAGAGGGCTCAGGGAACTTCCAGGTTGGTGCACACATCACATACCAGGAGGGTGATGTACCCCAACTCTATGGGGACAGAAGCGCTGCACTCAGGATGCTTCCAGACTTCACTCTGTGCTTTGCTTCATCTGGTTGTTTGTCTGTATCCTGATAAATATGCTTCCCTGAGCTCTGTAAATTGCTTTAGCAGATGATGGACTCTAAGATGAATGCCATAGGGACCTCTGACTTGTAACCAAGAGGGACTGAGGTTGTGGGTAAGCTGGGGACCTACTGCTATGGCTGGTGTCTGAAGTGAGGGCAGTCTCGTGGGACTGGGCCATTGGCGGCGGGATCTGACGCTTCTCTAGGTAGATGGTGTCAGAATTGAATTGGACTGCAGGGGCACCCTGCAGGCGTTGATGAGACTCAGTCAGCATGGGGATAACCCCATATATCTGGTCTGGTCTGTGTGAATGAAGGAGAAGCACAGCAGTGTTTTCCCTTTATGCTCCCCTACTCGGGAAAAGAGAACATCAAGTGGAGCGGAATGTGTGTGAGTAATGAAGAGTTATTAAAGTTGATCCTAATGCTCCTAAAGTGGAGCATTTAAAAAAACCTATTTTGTCATTTTCTTTCACATTTTGAAGCCAGTGGATTGTTTGTCAATCTCCTATTTTTGTGGGTCCCTGGAAGACTTGGAGGCCCCCTACCAGGAATCTTCTCTCCTGCCCTGTCTCACCAGCCGTGACCTTGGACATGTCCCTCGCCTGCTAAGCATGAGATCATCTCTCCAGTCGTACCCCTGAGCCTCTCACTAGTTTTTATTTATCGACGAGCCTTTGTCCTCACGAGGTTGTGCTGTTTGAGGGTGGAGGCCATTTCCTGAGCTCCACTAGGCAGAGACTACGCACAAGGTAGAGACCAAGGGCTGGATCCAGCGTCCAGCTCAATACCCAGACTCATGCACTGGACGTTTGTCCCTCACCGTTCCTGAAGAGACTCCATTTATTTCTGTAGTCCAGTCCTTTGCCCGGGCTATGTCCACACGTCCCTCCCCTTTCCATCCTTCCACACAGCTTCATAGTCCAGCTCAGGTCCCTCCTTTCACAAGCCTTCCCAGACCTCCCGCCACCCTCCAGCTCCCCCAGATCTCATCTTTGCTACGGCATGTTCAGAATTTATAAAACATTTGATGTGACGAGAGAGAGGCCTAAGAGTCAGTGCAAGGGGTGTGGGCCCAGACAGACTTGGGTCTTGTCCCAGTGCTGCCCTTGCTGGCATGTGACCTGTGAAGCCGGTGCCCAGGGGGAATGGAGTCTAATGCCACAGAAGAGGACGGTGGGGGTGGGCGGGGGTTGGAGCCTGGATGGGGTCAGGGACAGGGAGGGGTCTTACTTTGCTGGCAGAGGAGGCTGCAACCGTCAAGACTCTTCGCCGAAAGCGAAGCTCCTGCTTTTCCTTGGGCATCTCCCTCGGGAAAAAGAAGTAGGGGATGGCAGCCAGCGCCACTGCGCCAGCAGCGACAAGGAAGCCCAGCCACCAGGCACCCACCCAGCGGGGGTCCTTTGAAGTCAGGCTGATACCACCTGGAAGAGAAGACCACGTGATATTAAGTGAGGAAGAGCTGTCTCTTCTTGGCCACGACCCTGCAACTTGTTTCTGAAACACAAGGAGTCAGGAGACTTGGGTTATAGTTGTGACTCTGCCCTTATGTCCTCTGTAACCTCGAGGAGTACCTGACCCTCTCTGGCCCTTGACTTTGTTACCTAATAAGGCAATGTATGTAGTGGTCAAGGTCATGGGCTTTGGAAATGAACTGCGGGGCCTGAATCGCATAACTCACATAACCTTGGGCAAGTTACTTAACCTCTGTGCCTCAGTTTCTTTCTCTGTAAAGCACAGATAGCAATAGCACCTAAACCATAGTGTTGTTGTGAGAATCATGGAAACTAGTACAGGCAAAGCACTCTGCACGGTGCTGGCACATTGCTCTTCTATGGTATGCTGTTCCTACTGGGGTTGCCATGAAATTTAGGTTTCAGACTCTGGTGGTTCTCATACCTGCATGATGATTAAAATCAGCAGAGGGCTTGTCAAAAAAACCTGGCCTTACCCAAGACCAACTTAGCCTATTGGGGTGGGAAGATGACCAATAATCTGTACCTTTAACAAGTTCCCTAGGTACAATCAATCTAGATGATCCAGGTGTATCTCCTCACTGGAGTGTGCACATCCCCCCTCAAACCGTTTGACTCCAAAGTCAATGGCCAGACTGTTAGTAAAAACACTTGATCAAAATACAGAGGCACGATGACACCAATTCCAGGAGTGGGACTGGCTACGGGGTACCTGAGCCCAAGCCTGAGCCCATCGTGGGCGGGGGGCCAGAGTACACAGCAGGTTCTCAGCGAGCGAATCTGTAAAGCTGGGGATGGAGTTGGCTTCTGCCCTGATTACCTCCTCCAGTTATTATTCCCCCTGCTTCTGTGCCAGGTTGGTGAGTGCTCACACATGCATCTCCCCAACTCCTCCACTTTTCACACACTAGTTTCTGCCTGCAGTGGACATGATCTGCCCACCCCAGGAAATCCCCCATGGAGAAGCAAGGACTAGGGAGGTGACTCTCTGGTCCACAGCAAGGCCCATGACAGCACCACATCTGCCAAGTTGATGTCAAAAGAGTCAGAAAACACACCTTCTCTTCCAAGCTGGGTGTGTCTGGGAAGCCTCGGGGATCCCTGACTCCCAGGCTTTTTTCTCCAAGGAGGGAGGAGCTGTGACCAGAACCAAGTCTTGGCTCCTGGGCCCAGCTTTTGAGGGGGAAGGGAGGCGATGTGGGGCTGTCCCTGGTGACTTGTTCAAACGTGCCCTGCCTGGAAGCACCTTTTGCAAAAGCGAAATAAGAAGCAGGAACTGCCTGTCCCTCCATTTGCACACACATCAGCTGAGGCTTCTAGGGCTTGCTGGAAAGTCTCCAGGAGAGAGATGGAACTTCTGAGCAGCAAGACGCAGCAGGCAAGGTAGGGAACTCAGAGCTGTTTGGCATGGCAAGCGGCAGCTGAGACGGCAAGTGACCTGTTCTGCACAGAATCCTCCACCATTCCCAGTGGGGTGCCAGAGTGCCAGAACCTCCTACCACCCTCCTTCCTGGCTGCCTCAACCCGAGCTTCAGTCCTACTCTTGGCACACTCTGACCACACCTGAATCAGAGGCCACTGTCTCTCTGATAGTGTCTTCTGCACAGGTCCCCTGAGGTGGTCAGGACCAGAAGGGTCCTAGGAAGTCACCCAACAAATTTGCCATGTGAGAGTCTGCTCGAAAGATCTCTCCAGTCCTTGTTTCACCCGAGTCTTATTCTTCTTAAAGGTGGGTGCTTCTGACAGGCCAAAAAGAGTGTGTGCACTATGTGTGCATCTGAGCAGGTGCTGGGGAGCTGGGGAAACTGAGGAAGGGAACAGGAGAAGGCTGGTAATAACAGCAGTGACAGTCCCCACGACTCCGCATCTGATCTTGCTTAATGGTTTATTTCCATCCTCTCACTGGATTCTGATTGCCACTTTCAGAACCAGACAGGATGGAGAATATCTCAAAGGTGAGAAAGCTGAGGCTCAGAGAGGTCAGTGAGCAATGCTGGTCCCCTAGTTTGGTGTCTCCTGTGAGTGGAGACCTGTCAGCCAGGCCTGTGTGCCCCCAGGGACTGCTGTGTGCTCGTGAGGCTCACCTTCCGGCATTCGGTCAATGTCCACATAAAGGCGCAACATGAGGCCGCCCAGCCCATAGGCCATGCCTGGCCCCATCATGGTCACTGCAAACAGGATCCCTGCAAAATGAAGCCCAGGTTAAGCCCCTCTGGCCTGGCTCCCCTCAGTAGGCCAGTGCCTGCCATTCTCCAGGGGAAAAAAGCAGCTGTCTCCCCTGTCAGGCCCAGGAAACTGCCCGGGGCTTCCCTGAACACTTACTGCTGGAGCCTCTTATCTCTGCCCCAAGTGGCAATAAACGCTGTGGAACCAGTCCTCACCTAGGTAGAGGGGCGAGTTACTGTTGTGGGCAAAGTCATCGATGTAGGAGATGCCGAAGGGCTGTATGGGCACCCCGCCCACACCAAGCAGGGTCTGTGCTGTGAACATTATCCCCACCACGGTCAGATGCTGTGTCCCCGTGGAGTCTGAACAGCTGCCATTGGAGGGGTCCAGGGCTGGGGTGAGGGCCGAGGCTGTGGACAGGCACAAGGAAGGTTCGAAGTCTGGTGGCGTGTTGCCTGAAAGATGGAAATAGGAGGATTATGACAATAGCTAAGATTTATCAAGCACTTGCCAGATGCCAGGTACTGTCCTGAGTGCTGTGTACATCATTTGACCCCTAGGGGATGGGGATTCTCCTTACCCCCATTTTGCAGAAGAGGAAACTGATGCTCAGACAGCACCTACAAGGGGGAGCGCCAGGACAGGAATCTAGGCAGTGTGGCCGCAAGTCCCTCTTCTTAAACTGACCCACCCAGCTTCCGAGCAGAAGTATGTGGACGAGCAACGGGGGCTCTTGAGTGGATTGGGGTGTTCAAAGGACAAGATTTTCCAGAAAGAGAAGTGAGAAGTGGAGTTCCAGGGAGAGTCCAGAGCCCATGCAGACCCAGGGGCTTGAGAAGCTAAGCACAGCTTAGCTCTCACAGAGAACGAGGGGCAAGGCCAGGGTGAAGGCAGGGTCAGTCAGGGAAGGGGAGCTGGGTCTGGACTGTGGAGGGCTCTGGTGCCCTTGGCCTTTATGAGGAAAGAGCAGGGTTATCTCAGGACACAGATGCACTGTGCAGTAAATTTAGGGGAATTTCTTAATTTGGTAGCTGACACTTGCTCCCTGGAACTCACCAATATTTGGTGAGCAAACTTAAGGAGACCCTCATACTATTATTATCCCAAATGTGGGTATGAATATGGCCTTCTCTCTGTGGTTGGCCCAGCCTTTCCGGGAGCCCAGGTCCTGAGTGGTGTCCACCCAGCCTAGAGGGCCACTCTCTGGCACTAGAAAAATCCATGTGAACCAAGGTCAGGGACCCAGACCTTCAGTTAAGGCCGGCTGGGTTGAAGACTGTGAGACTTTGAAAGAGAACTCACCCCTCTCTGGGCCTTGGTTTCCTCATCTCTTGGGCAAGCTTCCTAGAATTCAATTTCTATAGAATCCAAGATCCAGAAGTAGAATGATTCGGTAGTTCAGAGCAGGGTCCCCAGGGCCAGGCTGACTGGTGTGTCACACAGCTCCACTAGCTGCAGGGAAACCCCTTCCTCTCCCAGCCTCAGTTTCCTCACTTGTGAAACAGGATAAGGAGGCACCTGCCCCATAGACTTGGCAACATGAGGATGAGAGGTGCCTGCACACAGTGCTGACTATTAGATATGACAATAGGGGGATCAGTCTTTGTTTCCATTCTGTGTCCCCAAGGCCTAGCAGAGGGCCTGGAACATAAGCATTAATAAAAAATTAAGTCAATTTGGATGAAGAATGGATGAGCGAAATAACCTGGAATAGCAGAGAAGGACGGGTCCTTGAAGGTAGCTGACCTGATCTGCTCATTGTGCAGATGCGGAGACCGAGGCTCAGACAGGAGAAGGGCTTTGTGCTGTGGGGCATAATAATGGGGCTCCCTACCTCCCCTTCCAGCCCCCGCGCCCCCCCCCCTTGCTGGTCTTACCAGGACTGGCGTGATCGAAGTGGTAGGGCTCTGAGATGAAGTGCGGGAGGGTCATGAGCAGCCCTGCCAGGGACACGAGCACAGCCCCGCAGCCGATCAGTCGGGGCCGGTGCACCCGGCTGCCGAAGTAGCTCACAAACACGATCAGGGCTGTGTTCCCCACCTGCAAAGCAATGAGGGACCCATTAAAGTTGAGCAGAGCCCAGGACGTTAGCCTGTACCACCCCGTCTTCATCCCCAGTTTCAGAATTCCTGTCTGTGTGATGGATTACCTGACTGAGTGAGTCATCTGGGTCCCTCTTCTAAGTACAGATTCTGGGTCATGCTGGGAAAGGCACCGCTACCCCATTAAGAGAGACAAATGGGGAGAGCAGACAAGGCTAGAGCTTCAATTTCACTGTGATAGGGGACTGGGCCCCAAGTCAGAATACAGAGGGTGGACTATCAAGGAGAGGGGTTTTGAGTTTCTGGGACATCAGGAATGAGAAAATCAAAGAAAGTCTAAGGCCTAAGGACCCAGGCTTGGGATTTTGAGACATAGAATCAAAATCTTAGGATGTGGGAGTTGGAAGGAACTTGAGAGCTTGCAGGGCAGGGGCAGGCTCTGCCACCGGGGGCTGGGGAGTGCACCCTACTATATTGCTTGCTGGCTGGTGACCATTGATGGGTTCCTCGTCGCCTGAGTGCCCAGGTCCCGGGGGATGGGGCAGTGTCAGCTGAGGGTTGTCGGGAGTACTGAATCTGGGAATGACAATGACTCTACATTTCATAGATGGGACACTTTGGGAGAGTGAGTCCCCCAAAGACCCAGAACTGAGTATGGCCTTTCCTTCCCACCTCTGAGATCTGGAAGTGGGGTGCTGGGGAACATCTGGGGGTGATGTGCAGCTTGAAGGTCCTGAGTTGGGAGGAATGTGACACATCACCCGAGGGGCAGAGAAGTTCACAGAAATCTGTGGGGTTAGGGAAGAAGGAGAGCGTTCTCCAAACAGTACTGTTGCTCTCTCAGAGGGAAGGGCTTAGCTTTAACTTAAACCCCCTAAAAAGTGTCTGTCCCAAGGGCAGGACAGACCTTGGGTCTGACCTTACATGGGCAGGGGCAGGCGGAGACCCTACACGTCTCCTGTTTGGCCTTGTCCTAACACCTGGCTCGTCAGTTTCTGGGCCAGGACACTGCAGAGGAGCTGGTGTGGAGGAGGAAGCTGCCCTGTGCTGCCGGCACACAGGGGAAGCATTTGTGGTGGGGTAATGAGAGAGGAGGGCTGGGAGTGTAGGTCAGGTGAGGGTGTGGGACTCCCTCAAGCACACCCCTGTGGCTGGGCCAGGCCAGTACCTCATTGAAGGAGGCGAGCAGCCCCGAGGTTTGACTGGAGAGGCCAAAACGCTTCTCCACCGTGGAAATGGAGCTCTTGAGGTAGCCGGAGATCATGAGCTGGGCCAGCTGCAGCAAGCTGTGGCACAGGACGAAGAACTGGCCCGGAACCCCCAGGCATGGCAGTCGGCAGAGAACAGGGAGACAGTGGGGAGATGAAGAGAGATAGTTGGGAAAGAGAGAGCGAGAGAGAAGCCACGAGTGAGGAGATGGGGAGACAGTCAGAGGAGAGAGAGTCACGAGCAAGAAGAGAGACAGAGAAAGGTGGTGGAAAGGGAGAGAGGGGAGGAGGGGGAGGGTGGGGGGAGAGAATTATTGCATAGCTTCTCACACAGGCTTGAAATCTATAAAAACTCCTGGTTACACTCCTGACCCACATGACTGAGGGTAGGGTCTTCATTGGATCAAGGATGGCGGGGGCCCACTCTGATGCTCAGGCCTAGTACCCCAAGATGAACAGGACCTTCCTCCCTCTTCCACCACCTGTCCCTGTCTCAATCCTTCCTCACCCCACCTGGCCTACCCAACCCAGCCCTACCCCAAACATCGCAGCCTGCCTCCTGAAAAACTGGCAGAATTCCTAAAAGAAGAAAAACCTGTTTCAAAGAATTAAAAAATAAGGTGTTAATTCCAGAGCTTAATAACCTTTACTCTGTTCTTCTGAGTTGTGGTTTCCTCATCTGTACCAGGGAAGATGACTTCCCTACCTCCCCTATCTCCCAGGGTTACTGTGAAAAGTCTGTGAGCCTGTGTGGGAGCAGCACCTGGCACAGAACCCGGCACCCTGTAGGTGCCAGTGGAGTGGTGCTCAGAGGGTTAGGGCTGCCCTTGGTGGAGCCAGAACTCCCCTGTAGTCACACTAATCAGGTCCCTGGGGTGTGTCTCTTTCCCTTTAGGGAAACAAGAGGCATCTCCTGTTCCCCACCGAGTTCCCTCTTTCCTCTCTGGAAGGAGAGAATATATACTGGCCATTTTCCATGTGCCCAAAACCAAGCTAAATGTATAAATCGTCCCTTGGATCCTCACAGCCACCCATTCTACAGATGAGAAGACAGACTCAGAGAAAGGGAGCAACTTGCTTGGCGTTACACAGCCAGGAAGCGGCTGCACCAGCTCTGCCCAGTTCAGATGGAGCCAGGTCCCCAAAGATACCTTAATGCTGTGAAACACACGTGGACGCAAGCCCTGAGGGCCTGGGCTGCCTTTGCCTCCAGGTATGTCTTCTGTGCCCATCAGGGCCTTTATGCCCTGCTCCGGTATCTGGGTCTCTTCGCCCACAGGCCCTGTGGGACAGTCAGTCAGGAAGTGAGAGGAGAGATAGAACCCCAGAGAATGACCCTGACACAATATTTCATGGGGAAGGAAGCTTAGTAGTTGGTGAGAATCTGAGAGTCAAAGCACCTTCACAGTCCTGAGTCCCAGATACTGGGGGGGCCCCAACTACGAGGGGGTGTGCCCTCCACATGGCATGTTGGCCAGGTCCTGACAGGACCACCTACTTCAGAACCTCCATTCTGTTCCCAGCATACACCTGGCTTCAGGGAGAAGCTGCTGGCCTCACAGCCTTTGAGAGTGGCCCTGGTGGTAGGAACGCACAGTCTTAGGCCTCCTGGGTCTACAGCTTTGACACGTCCACTGCTTCTGGAGACTGAGTCTGGGTCTGGGTCTAGCTCAGCCTAGGACCAGAGGTCAGGGCCAGGTGCAGGGTCAAGCCTGGTCCATAGTCAGGGAATAAAGGCTTTTCCTGGGGGTAGTTTGGAACAGATATCAAGACCCCTCCAGGACATCACCCTGCGTGTGATCGCAGAGTTAACCAGCCCAATCCCCAAATCAAACCATCAAACCATATTGCTGCTGGGTACAGAAATTGCCCTCAAAGATCATCACATCTAACACCCACCCCCAACAAACAGACCCCAGAGGGGGGACATGGCTTGAAACAGAGCTGTGTACAACTTGGACCCTTGCCCATTAGACAGGTGTGTTTCTTCCATGGTAATGTGTCTGTATCCCATTCACTGCAGTGAGAGGAAGGCAGAACCTCTCAGAGGCATCTCCCAGGGTCCCCTTATCTCAGGAGGAGCCCAGAAGTCTGGCCTTGGGAGACTCCACCCTCCACTTCAGATGGAAATCACCTGCTGCCTCCTGGCAGCCCAGGCCTCCTTGGCCTTCCTGCCCTCCAAGCACCCCACTTCCTCCGGAAGTCTTCTCCATTGTTTGATATGCTTCTCAACTCTGTCAGGAGTTTCCCCTCATTCAAAAACCTCCTTCTGGAACCTGGAAACCAACTTGAGGATGCTGCTCACCCCAAGGGATTCTCATTCCATCTCCAGACTTGGAAAACAAACTTGGGGAGGGAGTCACAGAGGCCTGGAAATGCTGCAAGCAAAGGTTTTGTGCTCCTCACACAAGGTACCTCAGAGTCAGGAATTTTTAAATAATGGTGACAAAATTCACATACCATAAAATCTACTCCTTTAAAATACACAATTCAGTGGTGTTTAGTATATTCAAAAAGTTATATGCCATCACAATTATCTAATTTCAAAACATTTCATCACCCCAATGAGAAATCCCAGACCCATTAGCAGTCACTCCCCATTGACCCTCTCCTAGCTCCTGGCAACCTCTAGTCAACTTTCTGGCTCTCTGCATCTGCTTATTCTGAATACCATATATACATTCATAGAAATGAAATCATACAACATGTGGCCCTTGGCGACTGGCTTCTCACATAAAGTTTTCAATGTTTATCAATGTGATAGCATGCATCAGTATTTCATTATTTTTCCTGGCTGACTAATATTCCAAGGTATGTTTATGTATTCCGTTTTGTTTATCCTTTCATTTGTTGATGGACACTTGGTTGTTATGGGTATTATGTATATTTATGTACAAATTTTTCTCTAGACATATTTTCTTAATCTCTTGGGTAGGTAGACAGGAGTGGAATTCCTGGGTCATATGGTACCTCTATGTTTAACTTTTTGAGGAGCGGTCAAGTTTTTCCAAGGCAGCTTTACCATTATACTCCCCCAGCAGTGCAAGATGGCTCCATTTCTCCACATTCTTGCTAATACTCATTACTGCCTGTCATTTTGATTCTAGCTCTCCTACAGGGTGTGAAATGATGTCTCATGTGATTTTGATCTGCATTTCTCTAATGACTATTGATGTTGAGCATCTTTTTATGTGCTTATTGGCTATTTGTTTATCTTCTTTGGAGAGATGTTGATGTAAAAAGCTTGAGGAATTTGATTGAAGAAATAAAAGTGTGTTTAGCTGAAGAGGAGTTCTTTTGGGACCATAAGCACACAGAGGAAATAAGGAGATAGTGAAACAAAAGTGACACATGACCGGGAAGAGATACGGGTTTGGCCAAGTGAAGCAGAATTGGGGGATTCTATGGAGTTCATTTTGAGAAGAGGAGGTGAGGGAGCTCAAAGCAAACTCACCCAGAGGAGACTGATGGGCCATTTATGATTCTCTGGTGCCTGTCACCAGCAGAGACTGGTCCCCTGCCACTGCCCAGTTGTGTGCTGCATGCTTTATATGCATGTGTGGGCCCCACACAGGGTGAAGCCTCTCCACACTCTCTGCCTGTAGTGCTTTTGTTATCTTTTTTCTTGTAACGAGGACACTGTGGCTCAGAAGGAATTAACTTTGTTGGTTAATAATGGTGTAAGGATTCAAGTCCAGGAGTTAAACTCAACACCACTCCGTGCTCCTTACACAGGTTTTGACAAGAGGAACATTCTGTGCCTAGGCCCAACCAAAGCTAGCTAGGAGCAGGGGACGGGCAGGCAGATGATGGGGCTGGGGCTGACTCTGGGAGGGCAGAGGTCACTGACTTGGAGCCCCATCTCTGAAAGAAGCTGAGGGGATGGATGAGGCAAGGAGACAAAGTCAGTCAGCAGACCAGCTCAGAATCTCAGAGAAGCAGGCCAAACCTGAGCCCCAGTCCAGATCCTGGACCAACGGCATGACTTCCTGGGAATACCAGGGGCACACTCCCTATGCCCAGCTCCCCACCCCTCACCTTCCCACTGTGGCCCCTATAGCCCCACCTCTGGTCCTCCCTGAATCTTCAATCCCAGCCTCTTCTCCACACAAGGCTCTAAATCTGCCTTGGATTCTTTCTTCCCCTAAAGATAAGGTTGCTTTCGCTTTCTGAAGGAGAAGCCACAGCCTGAGCCTCTGGGTGGGGGAGGGAGGCACAGGTCCCATCCTCTGGACTTTGAGAGCAGCTGTCAGGAAGCAAGGAGGGTGGTAATTTTGTCACCGAAGGGGCTGCTCAGGCAGGTTTGGTCCCCTTGGAGCCCTCCCTATGGCTGAGGCCTCCACTAAGGGGTGGCAGCACACAGCCTGACTCCCTGAGCAAGGTCAGAACACCCCTTTAAAGGTGGCTCCTGGGTCTAGGGCTATGTGTCTTCCTCATGTGACAGAGGCTGAGAGCCTGTCTGGTCCTGTGAAGCCTTTGTCAGGGCCCAGCCCTGGTGGGAGAAGGTTGGTTATGGGAGTCAACTTGGGCCAGGCCAGGGTGGCCTTGGGAATGAGGGCAGGGGCAGGGAGCCAGGAACAGATTCTAACCCCTTTCTCTCCCAGGAGGGCCAGGTTTGGGGGCCCCAGGTAGGCCAGGCAGTCCTTAGGGCTAGGAGCCCATGTTCTCAGAGCTGGCAGGCCTGGGGGCCATGTGCCTGTCAGCTGGTTACAAGGCTGGTCATTCACACCCATGTCTACCAGCTGCTAAGTCACTGGTCCTGCTGTCTTTCAGATGTGTCTGTTTGGCCTTCAGCTGCACAGCAGACCTGTTAGTCTCCCTGAAATTGTCAGCTAGAGATGTGTTCTGTCAGATACTTCAGAGGTCTGCAAGGTAGATCAGCTGTCTGAGCCTAGCTACCCTCTCTGTGGGCAGAATTTGTCATTCTTCACATACCTACTGAGTCTGGGTGTTAAAGGACAAGGTTTCAAGAGGGCAACCTGACAGGGAGGGCCACCTTTCTCTGCTGGTTCTTTGCTGGAGTCTACCTCTTCCAGCTGTAAGTGGCCCTGAGTGTTGGTTTCAAAGTCCCCAGACCTGGTCTGAACCCCAGCCTTGCCACTGCTTCTGTGTGAGCCTGGAGAGTCCCCTTCATCTTTCTGAGTCTGCTTTATCATATCCAGGGGAGGATACAGCATCGACCTCAAGGAGGTAAGGCATCCAGGGCATCCGGTCCAGGCCTATTAAGGACCACGACCTTCTCCTTTCCTGATCATCTTCAAGCACTTCTGAGGCCACAAGGTCCAACAGAACCCATCCCCCACACACATTGGCTCCTCCAAGTTAACCCCATCTCTCAATTATCTCTCTCCCTCTCACCCAACCTCCAACCGCAAGACTTGAGAAGTGGGTTCCTTTACCTCCATGCACACTTACTAGCTTTGGAGGCAATTGCCTGGATTTGAAGCCCTCCTCCAGGTGCAGTCCCACTATGTGGCCTTAGTCCAGTGGCCTCTTTGCCTCCTTCTCCAAAAAGCAGGTGTGGTAATGTCAACTTCCCAGTGCAGAAAGCACCCTCTGAGCCAGAACCTTCTACCCACATTCAGCCTGGATACTAAAAGCCTGGAACCACACCTTACCATCTACATCAACTTGACTTTGCTATCCCACTATCTTTATTAGCATTTTTTCTTCTCGCTCTTCCCAGATTGACCAATGCAAGCAAATCACTTGATTGTTCATTAAAGGAAGTTCCAGAGAGACTTTTCCAGGAAAGCCATCAATACAGTATATGCCTCGGAGTCTTTGAAACTCAACCCTCCTCCCCGCTCCTTACCTTGCTGTTTCCACCAATGAATCTACGATGGCGGTCTCACTATTTTCACCCAATCCCAGGCAAGCCGCCCATCTCCACCTCCCTCTCAGCACTAAAGGACTGGCCTTCACAAACATTTAAGTCTCAACAAATATTGACCTTTCCTCTACCACACTCTCTGACACGGGCATAACTTTGAAAAGTGGAGCTGTCCCTGATAAACAACAGACTTCACCTCATCAGCCGCAGTGTCACTGGTTGTAGAAGCCAGCACTGACATGATTCATAGTTGGTGCTCTGGGAAGGAAAGTTTTTTCCCCTCCAAGGATCCAATTTTTCTGGTGGCAATCTGTCCTGTTACAACACCCCACCTGCCTCTACATTTGTATTGTGGCAACAAGGGGAAATGTCACTTCTAGAACCTGAGAAACCAGATTAAGTTCACTGGAAGTCCAGGAGGTGGGGCGCTGTGAGACAGAGCTTTGGGGCTTACCCCCATCCCTACAGGAAGTGCCCTGATTGAGGAGCTTGCCCCTGGGACTGCCATAGAGCCAGCTGTGTGCCAGGCTGGGCCCACTCACCCATCTTCCTAACAGTCCTTGAGGGACGGCTGTGACTCCATGATACGGATAGGGAAACAGGTGCAGAGAGGGAAGCGACTTATCCAAGGCCCTGGGGCTGGTTAAATGACCAAGCCTGTAGTAAAACCCAGATCTGACTCCTGGACCCCAATGGCAACCCCAAGACGCTGGCGGCAATGACGGCCTTTGAACAAATGCAACTTAATCCCCGTCTAGTCATTTCTGACTCCAGCCCAGATTCCCTCTTGTGAATTTTCAAAGACAGTTGTGGGGAGACGGTCTGCCATCTTCCAGTAGACTCACTAGCCAGTCAGTCGGTCGGTTCACTGCTTAGTCAACAGCCTCTTCTGATGGCCTCCTGGCCCAAGGGTCTGACCACAGTGGAGATCAGGACTCAGAAGCAAAGCTCAGGATTGAGCTTTCAGGAGGGCTGTGCTGAGGAAGCCGAGAGAGTTCCCACATCATGAGGCTAGAGGAGGAGGGCTTGGGTCACAAAGAGTGAGGCAATGACACTTTCTCTCCAGAAGGTTCCAGCTGTCCCTTAGCAGAGAGAACAAGCTCTAGCATCACTTAGACCTGGTGTGGCCTTGGGCCAGCAATTAGACCTCTCTGATGCTCTGTAAATAGAAATAAAAACCTTGCCTTGCAAGCCTGCACAGGGTCACACAGATTAATGTCCTTGGTCAATTCCAAGATGCCTCACAAGCTTCATTTTGGCAAACTGTCTCCAAACCCACTAGGGAGTAGGTTCGACCACCAGGCCTCAGAATAACTTGTTTTCTGTCTATAGGAGTCTCCCCCGGAATTGTTCTCACCTCCTGATTTTTGAGGAGTCACAGACCCCTCTGGATGCCTCCTTCTGCTGTCTTTAGTCCTCCCTCTTCACCCTGTCCCCACAGCTGCATTCCAAGACCGTTTTGTTTTTTCCTAATAATTTCCCTGTGCAAAAGAAGGAAAGGGCCCTCCCTCCACACAAACATTTTTGCCTGGAGGATCAAAGGAACCTGCAGAGAGAGAATGTCAGGCAGAGGTTACAACTGGGGCCTACATTCGTGGCCACGAGCATGAGGTGGAGGGCGCCCTCTGGAGTTGTGCAATGCACGCCTGGGGCACATCTGACTCTTAGACATTTTGGGGACTTGCATGATGCTGACTCACTGAGTATTTTTAAGTTAGTTGGCCAGCATTTAAAAATCAGGAAATTTTACATAAAACTCCAGATTTGTGTTTTTTTTCTTGAAAATTAGCGCATTTGGCAACACTGGGCCTACATTTCTAAATAACAACGCTCAGCTGGTCCAAGATGCTGGGTCTGCATGTGGCAGTTTGCCCTGTTGGAGCCTTTTTGGCGATGCCCACCTGACCCACTTTACTGACCTTCGTCCTCTGCTGTGTTCCATGGCAGCACAGGACAGGATGCCAAGGCTGGGTTGACCCTCTGAGGAGTGAGGAAACAGGGCCAGAGGGAGTCATGACTTATCCAGGGTCATCACAGCAAGGACAGAGCTAGTCTTTGCTGACCTATGAGTGAGGATGAAGATTCATTCCACACACTTGAAAGCTCCCTTGAACAGGCTGCTGGGGACCCAGGGCGGCCCCCGGCCCTGTCCCCACTCCTCAGGGAGTTCCCAGTGTAAAAGAGAATGTGTGTGTGTGAGTCTAAGAGACTCACAATGACATGTGCTTATTGATGGGCTAGAAGGAGATATAAGAAGAGAGGCCCTGGCCTGGGTTGTAAGGTTCTGGAAGACTTCCTGGAGGAAGAAACTTCAGAGAGAAGGTTAGAAGCATGAAAGTGCAAAGACTGCTCAGGGAGCAAATAGTCTGGTAAGGTTGACGTGCTGGCATCCAGGTGGGGAGGGGAGGCTGAAGTGGTTAGCGGGACCAGGCTCTGAGGAGGCTCAAATGCTGGGCGGAATAGCCAGGCTTTGTGCTGAACCCAGTGATGAGGTTAGATTTGCCTTTTGGGAAGACCTCCATGCTTGCCCGGGGAGAGTAGAGAAGTAGGTTGCGTGCAGGGGCCAGGGGTAAGCAGGAGTCGGGGTCCAAGAGAGTAACAGAGGGCCAAGTAGTGGCAATGGTGATGGAGGGAAATGAGCCCACAGACCACATTGGATGGGCAGGGCTTGGTGGGGAGCACGGGAGGCTGGGGCGTCCTGGGGCAAGCAAGCAGCAGAGGCGCAGCTTTCTATCTGGGTATGCCACCATTGAGGCCAGGATTATAGGTAGTGGTGAATTCAGCCTTGAATATGATGAGTTTAGGGTGGCAGGGGGTACCCAGGAGGCGATGCCTAGGAGACCATGGACTCCAGGAGACCACCTGAGGGAATATGAGCTAGAGTCTAGGAGTCTGGGGTACAAGTGTGGAGAGAAGGCAACAGAAGCTACAAGTGGACAACTTGTCCAGTGAGAGTGAAAAGCCCTCACCACGTGCCTCAGCTGAGGAGGAAGCCACCCCAGAACCATGTCAGAGTGTCAAGGAAGGGGGAGGGGGAAACCCATCAGCCTCCAGCACTAACAGATCTGCAGCCCAAGCCTGGGAAGGGAAGTGTTCCCAGCAGCAGATTTCGGACAATCAATCCCTCATGACAGCTGATACTGGAGGTTCTGTGGGTTATAGCTGCCCCCTGCCTTGAGTCTTTCCTACCTCCAGATTGCCCTGGGTTCCCTCAGCCTGCTAGTCCCTCCTCTTGATTCCTGTGGCCCATGCCCGTTGTCTCTTCTGCCATAAAACCCCAACCCATGCCAGTTTCTTCCGCCTTTTCTCTTGGCTTGAAGGCTGGTGTCTCTCCGACCTTACCTTCCCCCTCTTATCAGCTACCCATCCCTCTCTTATCTTAATTCGGTAGTTAACACCCCTCACAGAGGCTGTTTTATCCTGGGTCCTAATGAACACATCAGAAATCCAGAGTCAGAGACTTTGGATTCAAATATTTGTTTTGCTACATTGTCACCGTGTGACCTTGGGCAGCTTACTTAGCCTCTCCAGACCTCAGTTTCTTTTCTGGAAGTGAGAGAATAGTGGCCATCTTGCACTTTTGGTAGGATTGAAGGAAAAAGCCCTGCCTGCTGCGCTGAAGTCTTCAACCATGGTTAGACCCCTCCTCCTGCCCACTCTAGCTGCAACAGTGAGTTTAGAACCCTCAGCCTCAAGGAGGTCAAGGCCAGCCTCCTCTGCCCATCCCAAGTGAACATGACTCTCTGGCACCATACGCTTGCCACTCCCCAAATTCATCCTGTTCTCGTCCAACCTTCAACCTTGCACATGCTGTACGCTCAGCCTGGAGTGTCCTCCCTCCCCAGCTAATCACGTCTCATCTTTCAAGGCCTGGCCCAGGCTTAAAGCATGATAGTTGAATTGAGCTAAGCTGATTGGAGGAAAAGAGAAGGTTGGAGCATGGGTTGGGGTCTGGGGGTGCAGGGCGGGCTGAGGTAGGAGGCAGTGTGGGGGCCTGAGAGCTCCAGTCCCTACTGCAGTCTGAGTGGGTCCTGGCAGGGAAGAGTCAAAGGCAAGAAAGAAGGGGGGCGGTCTGCGGGCCTCGGACTTGGCTGTTATCATTGGGAAATTCCTTCCAGCAAGACCCTTGGATGGACAGTTGGGAGGACAGTAGCGTGCTTAAAGTCCAGCTTTTGCAAGCCTCCCAGCTGTTGCTCCTTGAGGAAGATCCTTGTAGGGTGAGAGAGGGGGGTCAGGCACTTTCTGGTGGTTTCCAAGCAGTGTTGGGGCCCTATGTTGGGACTTTCTGTTCTCGGTTTTGGTCCCTTCCACTGCTAGACTCAAGATGACCTTAAAAATAACGAGGGCCTGGTGGGGAGGGTGACCTCTAAGTCCGGGACATCCAGGCCAGTCTCCTTAGGTCTAAAACACTGAGCCTGAGGCACCCAGACAGGTGGCATCACCCTAGAGCACAGCACCCCCCACCCAACCACAGTCCCAGCCGATGACTCTCTGCTTACATTTACTCCCAGAGGGCACCA
The DNA here is from genome assembly GCA_004024925.1 of Scalopus aquaticus. NCBI lineage: Eukaryota > Metazoa > Chordata > Mammalia > Eulipotyphla > Talpidae > Scalopus > Scalopus aquaticus. Next base: position 137,390 of record PVIJ01000922.1, read on the forward strand.
CTGTATCCCACTTCACTCCAAACATGAGAACTCCAGTCCTCGATAAGCGTAGGCTTTCAGAATAGGTTAGAGGGAGGGAAGGAATGCCATGAGGTCACGGAGAGGAAGGGGGACAGTTTACATGCCAAGTCTTCCTTCAACCTCATCTTTACATAGACTGCACTGAGACCTGAGGCCTCACAAATGGACCAAATAGGCCCTAGCCCCAGGGAGTTCCCAGTCCAGCCAGGCAGCCTTGTTCACCATCATTTCAAGAGGCAGTTCTTAGAGAGCAGGGCCGCATGCAACCCACAAGCAATGGCAGGGACCAAGTTTATTTCTTCTCCACCCTAGGCAGGCACCCTGGAAATAGCTAAGTCCGCTTAACACTGGTGGGAAGACCTGGCTCTCCCCCGTGGAGATGCCACTGCTTCACTGCTCCCTCCAGAGACAGAAGGCTGAGTTTATCAGCACAGGAAGGAACAAACTGACCACTGAGGCCAACCCCAGGCATCCACTGCATACACAGAGACAGTGAGCCCCAGACAGCCACTGGGTGCTTGACAGCTGAGTGTGCTATCCAGACCCCACCTGGTTTGCAGCTGTCTGAAGTCTGGCCAAGCGGGCAAGGACCAGCCTGGGGGGAAGATAAATGTCCCTGTCCCCACCTACTCTCTAGTCACTCATACCCAGAGGACAACTTGCTTTAATTAGAGTCAGTGGGTGGGGCTCCCCAATGTGGGGGTCTGTGGAAGGGAGGAGGAAGCCCTAAGAACAAAGGCACAGAGAGGAAAGACCTTTGGCATTGGGAAGATCTGGGTTCTGCTACTTGCTTGCTGGGTGACCTTGAGCCAGTCACTTGCCCTCTCTGAGCATCTGTTTCCTCACCTATTAAAAAGAGTGACCATATGTCATTACATTCTTATAAAGCCAGTGACGCAGAGCTGAAACTTGAATCTAAGACTGCTGGTTCTTTTCCTCGCTGCACCTATCTGCGCAGGATGGGTTTGCATTTGAGCCCACAGGGCCTGGAGAGAACAACAAACACATCACCAGGAACAAGGCAGGATGAGCAGCAAAGAGGGTCCGGCAGCATGTGGCAGGGAGGTTACTTCTCCCTGGGAGAACCAATTCGGAAGGCTTCCTGGAGGAGGTCTGTGTTTGGAGTTGGAAAATGGATATTACCAGCAGAGGTGGGATGTTGACTTCTCTGAATCACAATATGGGAACTGCTAGGTAGACCATTACCTCGCCCCCACGCCCTACTTCTACTCCCCCGAAGACAGGAAAACTCTTCTGTTGCCAAAGGGCACATGGTGAGTAGGCAGGGGGCCGGGCTGACAGGTCTGCCCCTGGCTGGGACCACTGGACCCCATCTCTTCCCACGCTCTGTATCCTGCTCCACCCTCACCCCCACACACCTAAGTGCCCTCAGACCAGAAAGAGGGCATGAGGGAAGCCTGCCCACAGTGCAGGTTGGGACTCAGGAAGTGAGTTAGTGGTGGTTTCTGATCTTTGGCCCAGTGGGCAGATGCTGGGATCAGCCCCCTGCTGTGTGTGTGCGTGTGTGTGTGTGTGTGTGTGTGTGTGTGTGTGTGTGTGTGAGGGGTGAGGCGGGCTGCATGGGGTGGTAACTACAGAATATTCCTGCAGGGGCCAGAATCACAGGTGCAGTTGTTCCTTCAGATACCTGCAGGACCACTCACCCCACCCCATGGCACCAAGGCTGATGTCAGTGGCCCATCTCCAGACCAACGAACCCAAATCTGCTCAGTGTCATCTCTCCTGTGAGGCCCCCAGAGGAAGCATCCACCCCACCCTTCCTGCCTGTTACAGTCACTGAGCATAGGTCTGCTGGCCCAAGAAACCCTCACTGCTGAGCTCCCGGATGCTCCGGAGCAAGTCGGGCCTTGCCTGAGTGGCTGTGGGGCCAACACAGCCAGGGAGATCAGTCAGCTGGGAGGGAGGCCAGAGGTGACAGCCACGCAGGTCTCTCTGAAGACACTTTGTTTCTTGCAGCTCCCTAGCTTGCTTGCCCAAGAAATACTGGATGCAGTGCTCCCAGAACCACCGCCCTCTGCACATGGTGCTCTGATCAGGCTTTGATCTAGAGGCTTCAAGGTTTTGCCCCTGCAGCCTCCACCCCACCCCACCACCAAGGGCAAAAGTTCTCTGCAAGTCTCTCTCTGTATCCATTTCTTTTCTGTGTCCATCTTTCTGATTCTCCCTGCACAAGTCTGTCTGTCTCCTGTTCGCCTTTTTGCTGCCTCAGCGTCTCTGCTCCAGTCTCTCCGGCAGCCTTCTCCTCCCTTCCCTGGGCATCCCTGCAGACATCTGTTGATCTTTGTCTCCTCCCCTGCCTGTCCGTCAGTCTCAGGCTTTATTCCACTCATTATTTCTGGACTTGCTGTTTCTGACTATACTTCTCTCAATCTCTCTTTTTCTCTGCTTGTCTCTAACTTTGTCTCCTTCAGAGAAGGGGAAACGGACTCAGGTCAGGGTCAGAGTTCTGCCTTTCCGTTACCCTCTTGGTCTCTGTTTCCTCAGGGAGTTTAGGCAGAGTTCCCTGCCTCCAGCTGAGTAAATAGCAACCCTCCCTGCCCCTCCAGTCATTCACTCATTCATTCAACACACTTTCACTAGGTCTGCCCAAGCGCCTGGCTCCCTGTGGGGAACTGTGAGTTCTCTCTCTCTCCACCCCACCCCAACACACCCATTTTGGCTCTCAGCTGCACCCTCGCCCTGAGAACGTGGCTCCCAGACTCCCTCCCATTGTCCCTTGCTGACTTCCTCTGGACTTACCTATCCTGGGTCCCATGACTCCTGGGGTGCAGTGAGTCCAGCCCCTGTTGCAATCTCAGCAGCACAGCTTAGCAGGGGAGACTTCCCCGCAGCCAGCGGCCACTGAGCCACAGCAGGATGTGCTAGTGGAGGGAACTCCGGCCCGGGGCTGATACTTCTTGGGTCACCCTGGACGCAGCCACCTCCCACGACAGGGTTAGGAAGCCCTGCTGAACTTGACCACCCTCCCCACGGGCCTGTCTTCCTCAGTCACTTGGTCCTTCTCTCTCTTTCTGAACTTCTCTGGTCTCTGGCTGGGCAGCCCAGGGCCAGTGTGTGAGAGGCTGGGTTTGTTTAGATCCAGCCTGCTGAGGGGAGGAGGCTGCTATCTGGCCGCTCCTAAGCCTGTTCATTCCCCGCCTCTTGCCTCAGCATTTCCCTCGGATTTAGTTCTCCTACTCTGCTAGTGGTGCAGAGGGAATGCGATAGGCTTCCCCAAGCCCTGGGGTAATTCAGTCCTGATTCTCCAGTTCCCTCTCTGGTCTCCCCTTTTCATCTGAGCCCCCTCCCCACCAAGCTCTTACCCTTGTCATAGAAGTTGGTCATCTCCATGAGACTCATCGAGACCTCCCTGTGCCCCCACTGTCCTCGTTCACTGGGCCTCTGTCCCCCTTATCCTCTCATTCCCTTTCATTGAACTCCCATCTCCAAAGATCTGGAACAAGGAGAGGCTCTGGCCACTGAAAATCACAATGGCCAGCATGCCTGGGGCTAACTCCTGGTAGCAGCCCCATGAATTCTGCCATCTCAGTGGAGGGGGACAGTAGGGAGCAGAAGGGCAGGTGTAAAATTCCCAGGGTCTTCTGAAATGAGGACTAGGATGAAGGCTTTGGAACCAGACAGGCCTGGGTCCTGTCTCAGCCCTGTCATTCCCTGGCTAAGTGGCCTTAAACAAGTCCCTGTGTTGGGGGGAAAAGGACGTCTGCAACAAACTCCACAGGAAGGTTTATGGACCCTACCTCAGACCAAAGAGATCCAAGACACTAAGGGCTACTAATCCCTTAATTCCATTATCATCCCGAAGAGAGGATGGGTTACTGGGAACTGAGGGGTGGAGTTAAGCAGACAGGTTGGCTATATAACGAGGGTTTTGGACCTCGGGGCCTCTTGCTTCTCGCTGGGCTACAGCGTGCCATTGGGGGTTTCCAGCTCTTCGGATCTGGTAGGACGTATTTGGAGATTTCTCTCTTTCTCTCTTTTTCTCTTTTGTCCCTGAGTTTTTGATTTTTTATTTCCCTTTCTTTTTGTAAATGAACCTTTTATTAACCTTTTTGTGAGTGCCTGCAATTGTTCTTATATAAGTCCTTTCAAGCGCACGGGTGAGAACCCACAGTCAGGCACCCCATTGAATATCAGGGTTGCCCTGTAACACCTACACCTCTCGAGTGTTAGGAGGCACGTTATTATTCATTTCAGGGCCGCTGTCTAAGCTCAGTGAGCTAGAAAGAAGCCAAGCCTAGAAGTGGGCTCAGAACAGGGCAGCAAGAGAAAACACTTTTACATGTGGAAGCCCCCCCACCCACGGTCTGTCCTAGTGACCCTATAGAACAAAGAGTCATTCACCCATTTTACATATCAGGTATAGAGTTTCAGTAACTGCCCAAAGGTCACCCGGCTAGTAGGTGATAGGCCCCTTGCCTTAACCTCTGATGCTAGAATCAGACTTTTTTTAAATTAAAAATATTTTTTATTGAATTAACATTGGTTTAAAACCCTTTAATGTCTTAGAGGTATAGGTTCACACCTCTTCAGATGTGTGTTAGCACATCACATCCACCACCAAAGCACCAGGAGGTCTCCAGGTCCATTGGGCCCCCTCCTCCACTTTGCTCCCCACTCTCACCTTTCCCCTCCGGTAGCCTCAAATTTCTAGGATTTATTTGGCTTAATTTTGTCTGTTGCTTTGTTTATATATGTATACATATTTCACATATAAGTGAAATCATCCAGTATTTGTCTTTCTTCTTCTGACTTATTTTGTTCAGCATAATCCGCTCTAGTTCTAGCCATGCTGTTACAAATGGTAAACACTTTTTTCTTCTTTTAAGTAGTTGAGTAGTATTTCATCAAGTATCTATACCACATCGTCTTAACCCATTCATTTGTCTTTGGGCACTCAGTTTGTTTGCATAGTTTGGCTATTGTAAGTAGTGCTGCAATGAGCAGAGGAGCGCACATATCTCTTCATTAGTGTTTTTGCATTCTTCTAGATTGTTCTAGAATTCTACGGCAGTTCTATTTTTAATATTTCGAGAAACTTCCACACTGTTTTCCAGAGGTGCTAGATCAGTCTACATTTCTACCAACAGTGTAAGAGAGATCCTTTTTCTCCACACCCTCACCAGCACTTGTTTCTAGCCTTTTGGCATCAGCCATTCTCACAGTATGAGGTGGTATCTCATTGTGGGTTTGATTTGCCTTTCCAAATGATAGGTGATGATGAATACTTTTTCATGTGCCTCTTGGTCATCTGTATGTCTTCTTTAGAAATGTATATTTGTAGATCTTCTATCCATTGTTTCAGTAGGGTTATTTGTTATCTTGTGGTTATATGAGTTCTTTGTAAGTCTTGGATATTAGTCCTTTGTTGGATGTATGATGTGCAAATATTTTCTCCTATTTAGTAGTTTGTCTTTTTGTTCTAATGATAGTTTCTTTTGCTGTGCAGAAGCTTTTTAGTTTGGTGTAGTCCCATTTATTTATTTTTGCTTTCGTTTCCTTTGCCATTGTAGTTGAGTCCCCAAAGACATCACTGAGGCCAAAATTGTGGAGTGTTGTCTGTGTTTTCTTCTATATATTTGATGATTTCTGGTGTTACATCCAAGTCTTTAATCCATTCTGAGTTAATTTTTGTATTTGGTGTGAGATAGTGGCCTAGTTTCATTCTTTTGCATGTGGCAGTCCAGTTTTTCCAACACCATTTGCGGAAGAAACTTTTCTTTCTCTATCATGTGCTTTTGGCTCTTTGTGGGTTTATTTCTGGGCTCTCAGTTCTATTCTACTGATCTGCATGTCTGTTTTAATTTCAATGTTTTGATTATTATAACTTTGTAGTATAGTTTGAAGTCTGAGAGTATGATACCTCTTTTTTTGGGTCAGGATTACTTTGGCTATTTGTGGCTTTTGTAATAGAACCAAACTTTTACTCTATCCAGGCTACATTTTCTTTTTTTTCTTAAAGATTTACCCATCCGTGCATACAAACTGGGGCACAGCCAGAGTTGCGGGGCAGCGAGAGGGTTCACCAGAGACAGAGTGGGGAGCAGAACAGGCAGATCGGTGCAAATATACTGCTGAGGGGAGCAGCGAGCGAGACAGCAGAGGTCTGCCACGCCATGTGGGAATCTCCCCGGCCAGGCGTCGACCTCGCATTGCCGCTGCCGACAGCTCCACAATGCAGCGCCCAACTGCTGCGCCACCAGGGAGGCCCCAGTCTACATTTTCTGAAGAAAACCTCTGGGTATTCCCAAATCTGAGACACAGATATGAACCTGACCAAGTTCTGGAATAGGTCTTTGATTGGAATGCAGATATGGATTTGGAGTACAACTTTCGGGGTGCAATGGTAACTATACATCAGCCACACTTGGCTGTTAGTGACTGTATGAGGGTTCCAGTAGGAAGTCAGGAGCATTTGAAATAAACACAGATCTGCCTGGCACATAATAGGTGCTCAATAGATATTTCTTGCATAATGTCAACCATAGCACTGGTAAAGGTCAATAGTTGACTTGGATTCACAGAAAGACAAGACCTGATCCTGCTTGAGAAAACCAAATTGAGTCTATTTCTTTAAATCCTTCTGACCCATGTCAACACTGTGAGAGGTTGGCAGAGGTACAACCTTCCAGACTCTGAAGTGCAGGTGCAGTTTGAGATAGGGAAGCTCCCTTTAGATATTCTGGGAGCTCATTTGCTCCTGTTTTGACCCTAGAGTCTGAAGAAATTCTATATACATGGAATGGTCTGGGCATGTGCTGGAACCAGTTTGACTGGCCAGGTTTATCATATCATTTCTTGAGTGAAACAATGCACAATACCCCATGGGACAGGGAACATACAGTAATCTCTGGCATAATTGATCTTCACTTATCTCCTTCACCTCCCTGGGTTGGCATAGGATCTAAAGATCCTGATCTAAGGATATTCTTGAACTCAGAGCTATGTAATTAGAGTAAGGGTCAGAGACCCAAGAAGGTAAGCTAAGAGACCTCCTTGGGCTAATCCTGCAGAGGCCCAATTGTGGGTGACCAAGTCTTGAGGTTCGACCAATCTGGTTTGCATCCTGGCTTTGCCATTTGCCTGCATGGTGTTTGCTGAGCCATGTGCATTCACAGAGCCCCAAAGTGTGTGTGGATCACAGCACCATCTGCAGATCCCACAGTTTACAAAGCTTGATGCCTTTTTAAGAGTTCCATGCTGCTGGCAAAGCCTGGCATGGTTTTGTAGAACTCTGCAGTGTTCATGATACTTGATCAGTACTGGGTCTGGTGCTGAACATAACACTGTTCATAAAACCCCAGGGCTGTTTGCAGAAATCTCCCCCTCTTTAAATCAGCCCATGTAGGGAAATGCCTTTTGCAAACCCTGCAAAATGGAAGACTCACTTCACAGAACATTCTGAATTTGAGTACAAGGAAAGAGTCCTGGGCTTCAAGCTAGAGACATAATTCTGGTTCCAGCTCTGTCACTACCATGTTGTGGGACATTGAGCAAGTCCTTTCTCCTCTCCAGGTCTCATTTCCCATCTGTTAATGGAGAGTCTGCTGTACGACCCCACATCTTGAGGAGTCATGAGGAGAGCTGTGAGGATGCCCAGAAGATGGCGGGGGCGGGGGGTAGTGTGGGTGCTAGAGGGAAGAGTGGTCAGTGGTTCCTTCCTGAAAAGGGCTCCAAACTGCCACTTCAGCACCTTTGCCCCAACTTCCCTTCTGGCCAGGCAGCCAGAGAACGGATATCTATAAATGGGCACAAAGATGAGCACACAGTAAGAGCCTCAGTCAGAGCCTCAGCCTTCCCAACCCCCAGATGCTGCATGGTGGTCAGCCCCCAAGCTGTGCGGACATGTCCCATGAAGTCTGCCCAACGAAGGCAATGTTATCGTGACTCACCCATGAGGACGCTGGCTCTCGAAGAGGGGGTGTACTTGCCCAGGGCTACTTGTCCAGTGTACAAAGAGGCTGGCTACAAGCCAAGGACAGCAAGAATGGACCCAAGACACTCAGAAGATCAGAGTAGGAAAGAACTTGGAGGTCATTTAATTTAACCCTTCCCTCCTTAAGATTGGGAGACTGAGGCTGGGAGACTAAGGCCTGCTGCGTGGGGACCATGGGGAAGTCATCGTCTCTCCCCAGAATTCAGTTTCCCTACGTGGTCGGTGAGAAGCAGATGACAGCCTGCCAAGTGTTCAGGGCTCTCTCCCCTCTCTGTGGGTATGGATTCCAGGTCAGGACACAGTGAATGTCTTGGCCACCTGAGGAGAAGCAGAGGTCTGCAGGCAGGTGTGTATCTGACCTGGCCGCTCAGTCTCACTCACCTTGCTCAGCATAGCCACTGGCTCCTTCAGTCCACCCAATTTTGTACCGCCCATGCTGTGCTTTCTGTAGCAGCTGAAACTCTCTGGAGCTTCTTCCTCCCTCCTTCAGCAAGCCCATGGCTCCAACAGTGACCTGCCTCCACCTCCCACCTGTCTTTCTTCCAGCCTGGAGAGAATATAAGCTTCACCAGAAATTCTGCACCCCTCCCTGAAAATGGCAGCTCCATGCCCCCAGGAAAAGCACCGACAGGTTCATCAGACAGTTCAATCCTAACCCATAATAAGATTTGTGAAGTTAAAGTGACAGGAAGCCTTTCAGCAGGGCTCCGCTAACCTGATCTCACCATGGCTTCAACTGGTGTGTGCGAGGCTCCCTTTCCCCAGGAGACTGTCGGTTGCCCCAAACCCTCCTGGGTGACGTGGAGCTGTTCACTTGACCTCTCTGATCCTAGGTGCCCTCGTTTGTGAATTACCTTCCCAAGGCAGTCACAGGGCTCAGATGAGCTGATGGATGGTGCTTGCTAAGCTCTGAGAGCTGAGCAGATGTGAGCCATTATTAATAGGGTGAGGATGACTGTTGTACTTCTGGAAGTGGAGGATGAGTAGGAAGTAAATCATGGCAGGTGTGCACCACGTCAGTGTGACCTGACAACCCCTTGGGAATTAATCGCCAGGAAGTCCCCCTGACCTGGGAGAGAGCTCAGCAATCAGGCTGGGCAGCCAGTGTTAGAAGCTGTGGTTCTGTGGGGGCTCCAGACTGGGCTTGTGGGTCCCAGCCCCGGTCACCCTGGCATCGGTCAAGGCCCATTTCCTGCCTGGTCCTCAATTTCCTTATTATCAAATGGTAGGCAGGGGGGAGGGTTAGAAGAAGGGTCTCTTTCTTCTCTGGCCCTGTCTTCTGTAAAGAACCATGTGAGCTAAAGGATGTACCACCATTTTTATAAAGTGCCAAGTGAGGGACATGAGAGATTATGGTTATTAATAATTTGGCTCCTGGGAGAGAGGACATGGGGACAGGGTACAGGGAAACCTGTGAGAGGAGACAGAAGGAAGGGCATCTCCCCACTCCCTGCTGCCTGGTGTTTGGAGCAAGGACCCAACTCCCTGACGACTTTGCAGCACTGCCCCCTGGGGGCCAGAGAGGAGGTCTGTTTCTCTGCCTTTTCCTTCAAGACTCCCGTCAGGCAGGAGGCACGGAAAGGACCACTGTCAGAGAGGGCTGAAGTGGACAGGCCAGAGGAGCCGGCTGGAATGGTCACTGTCCGCTTCTCCCTCTCCCATACTGGTCCATTCCATGTCATAAGTCTTCTTGTCGGGCTGTCACTGCCCTGGTGGAGCCACCAGAGGCTCTGGTCTGGGTCCTGCCCCAGCCTCCTCCCCATCTTTCCGTGAGCCAGAGGGAGATTTCCAACCCTTAAACCTCACCACGCCCCACCCTGCTTAAAACCCTGCCCCAGCCCTTAGGATAAGCCCATCCTTCTGAACCTGAGGCCAAGGGCCCCTATCCGTGTGTCTTCTGCCAGCTCCGCATTTCCCCTAGCAAAAGAGATGATTCAGGGGGTGATCAAGAATAAGACTTTGAGCATGACTGTGTGGGTATCATTCCTGGCTTCTTCGCCTGGAGCTGTGTTGCTTAATTCTTAGTCGTTTTATTCTTCACTTTGGTAAAATTTACCACTTTCTCCACATCTGAGTGTACAGCTCCTTGGCATCAAGCCCATTCACACTGTCCTGCAGCAGGAAAAGCTTCATCTCCACCTTCATCTCCAGAACTTTTCCATCTTTCCAAACGGAAACTTCATACCCACATCTTACTGAGTTCTCTGTGCCTCTGCTTCCCTTCTGTAGGCTGGGGCTCACGGATCGATGGTTGTGCTCTGGACAGTGCCTGGCAGGTGGGTAACAAGTACTCAACAAACATTACTATTATTTTATTCTCTTGAGGAAACGTCTCAGGGAAGTATGTGAGCAGCACACACGGGTCATCCGGAGCAAGCCGAGAGCTCCTTGCCACCCAGGTTCGTCTCTGTGGCTGGGCAGGGAATTGAGGACATGCTGCCTGCCTTTCTAGGAAGGTGAGTCACTTCCTCTCCTGATGGGGTTCCCGGAATGGAGATGGGGACCGCAGGAAGCAAGTGAGCAGCAGCTGCTCCTCGCCCACGGTGGCCAGGCTGAGGTGCCATGAGAACCATAAGGGCAAGGAGGGGCCATTGGGCCCAGGTTGAACCCCAAGCTGCCTCTGTTCTGACTCTCCAGAGGAGCTGGGCCAGGCTAGCTCATTTTCATCACTGCTGTTTATTTGGAGTGTTGTCAGTTTGCATTTTGTTTGATTCTCTCCTCCTCACATTCTACCCTAAACATACCTACCATCTCCACTCCACACACACTTTCCCTAGATTCACTCACTCCTACTGTTCCTGGCACTCAGGTCTAAAATTCTCTCACCATCCAAAGGGTGTTGTCCTTGTTTAAATACCTACCCCTTTTTTGTCCTCTAGGTAGAATACGATGTGTCTTCCTCAGGGAGGGGAGACACAGGCCTGAGGTATCCCAAGTGGAGCAGAACTCGTCTCTGGCAGGGGCAGAGGTAGATCTTTCCAGCAAACAGCATTGAGGGTGTTCAGATCAGAACTGGGCCCAGACAGGGAGCCAAGCGACCCACAGGATCTCCTCCAGAGGGCCTTAGAGTGGGAACTTCTGTCTCTCAAGTTAAAGACATCAGCTAATACGGAAATCCAGTAAGGAAAGGCAGCTCAGCAGAAGAAAACCAACTCAGTCTTTGGAGTTACCTGAACCTGCATTCTGACAACTGTAGTGCTGGGTCATGTGACATTTTGTTAAACCTCAGTTTTCTATAAAACGGATGTGACCATGATGACTGACATCCATTCCGTGCCAGCATTTTTCAAAGTACTTCACTTGCATTGACTCAGTTAACATTTCCAACAACCCACTGTAGCCCCTTTGTAGACCAGGAAGCTGCGGCACAGAGGAGTTAGGAGGCTTGCTCGAAGTCACACAGCTGGTTAAGAGGCAGGACTTAACCTAGACAGTCTGGCCCCAGAATTCATGTCCTTGGCCGTGGCACACATCTGTCTGAAAGGACTGTCTGTCCAGCCATGGGGTTGGTTGACTACGGAGTCAAACAGTAAGCTAAGTGCCTCAGAGTAGGCCCCAGACCTGTCCTCCTGCTGATCATCTGTGTAGTCTTGGGTATGTCACTTTCCTCCTCAAATCTCAGCCTTCCTTCCCACAGCAGGAAAAGCTGGAACCCCAGCTTGTGATTCCCAGATCCTGCTCTAGCCCCCACTCTCCGATCATTCCCTATTCCCTGAGCCTGTGGGTGCTTCAGGCTCAGCAAGGGACTCACCACTGGCCTGGAAGCTGCCCTCCCAGGCCCCTGCTCTGAGCCCACGGCCCCACTGGGTCAGGCCCGTCCCTGGCTCCCTCCCTCCCCATGTGGCAACTCCCCAGCCCCTCACATTCCTCTGTTTGTTCCCCTACTTCTCCAAGAATTCAGAGCCCACTCATTTCTTCTCAACCTTTGTGTAGCCCCTTACTCCTCTGTGGCTCAGTTTCCCTGTTCTTATCCATTCTCTACGTTCTACAGAAGTCATCTTTCTAGACCCTAATGTTATGGCACCTAGTCCTGCTGAGTCCTGCCCCTCAGCGCAAAGTTTATTTCACATACTTACAACCTGCCTCACCGGCCTCCCCACCTCCTTGCCCCATCTCCCCAATCCGCACCCCCAAGCATACACACACACTCACTTGTTGGTGCCTATGTATGTCAAATACCCCTTCTCTCTTTGTTGTCAGACTGGTGCTCACCCTTCAAGGATCACCTCCCACCACCTACTCACCTGACTCACCTCCAAGTCACCACTTCCTGACCCCTCCAGAAAGAAAAGGAACATGACTGTATACCAGTTTACCTTGGCCAATGAGCATTGAGTAGGCTGGCCACACCCCTGGGAAGTTCTATCAGCTAGTTCCTCTACTTCCAGCCTTTCCTGGTGAAAACCTCGAAGACTTCCAGGGGGCAGCCTCTCTGTGGCTATGGTGCTAATGGCAGGAGAACATGGTTTGCCAGATATTCTCACCTAGAGTATCTCACTAAACTGTCACCTTAGCCAATATTGCTCTCACTGCTACCCCCATTCGCAAAGGGGAGGCAGAGGTAAAGAAAAGCATAGTCATTTGCCCAAGTGGAGCTGGTAAGTAGAGGAGATGGGATTTGAACCTATGTGCAGTAAGCCTGGAAGCTGGTGCCACACTGCCTCCTGGTGGTGGAAAAAGTGGAGCCGGTGGTGAGCCTGGTGGAGGCCCAGACAGTGGGCCCTGATTCTGGACTCTCCAAAGCTCGTAGTGCTTCCTGCCCAGGCTCTCCCTAGACATATTTATAACTCTCCTTCCTCCTTGCCACTTTCCTTTTCGAGCCTCTTGCATCTGTCGGAGCCTCACACCAGTAAGGGTGAGGAGCAGTGGGGGTGAGGCAGCGTCACGGCTGATTCCCCGTCAGGAGCTGCACCAGCAGGCAGCTTGTCAGCACTGGGGGGCGGGGGGGGGCATTTGAGGGTCCAGCTGTTTTCTGTTCTGAGCTCAAAGATGTTCCCAATATAGGTCTCCCTGTGGAGCCACTTCTTGAACTCTGCGCTTTGGAAAGAGGGTGAGACTGGATGGCGGGTGTCATAGACCTGCTGCAGAGAAAGGGACAGCCCAGGCGCAGTCTGGAAAAGTGCACAGGACATCAGCTCTTCCGTCAGCCCTTCTCACCTACACTGCACTGACTCAGAGCTTGGACCCAAAGGAATCTTAACAAAGACATTCCCGTTTCATAGAACAGGGTTTCAGAAAACTGAATGCAACGCTGGAATTCAAGTCGGTCTGGCATCAGATCCACAGCCTGCCTCTGCATCCCATGCAGGAGCGCAAACTCCACCACCATCTCAGCATCTCCCCCGAACTGTCCCGCCACTCTGGCCTTCAACAAGACTGTCCCCTACCTGCCCCACCAATCTGCAATCTTGTTTTTCTCCCACTTTGTCTTTCAAGTTATTTTCTCTCACCTGACTCACCAGGAATCCAGACCCTGGACTCAGAAACTAAACTTCTCCTCCACTAATCACTTCCTTCCTCCTGCATTCCTGCCTCCTTTCCCTCTCTACTGGCTAATTCCCAGCAACAAATGGTGGCAAGCAGGCTCCAAAATCTTCAATTAAACAATAGACAAAATCGGGCCTCCCTGATGGCTGCAAGGGGTTAAGTCTCAGCACTATGAAGCTATGTAATCCACAGCCGCTGCAGCAAGAGTTCAATCTCCAGCCATGGAGCAGACCCACATGGCACAACAGACCTCTGCTATCTCTCCCGCTTCTCCCCTCAGCAGGATATTTCAGTCAATCTGCCTGTTCTGCTCCTCAGTTTGTCTCTGGTGAATCCTCTCACACGCCCCACACACCTCTGGCCTACACCCCAGCTCTTGTATGCATAAATAAATAACTCTTTAAAAAATAGACAAAATCTTCCCTGACCCCTCATTGCCCTCCAACCATTCTTTTCTCTTTACAACCAAACATCTTGAAAATGCTGCTCCTTGCTTGCTTACCCCTGAACCCCCATGCCACTGCGCTGTTGGACTGCTCACACCCAGGTCACCGGTCACCTCTCATTTGATGGATCCCAGGGACACTCTTCACCTGCTGACCCAACCACACATGCCCTTGGGAGCCTCTGTGATATCGCCCTCTCCCTGCTTTGTTTACCCCTCTTCCACTATTTTTTCTCAGCATTATTTGTAGAACCTCCGTCTTCAGTAGTTTCCCCCCACATTCCATCCTTCTCACTCTACCCTTTTCTCCCTTAGTAAACATTCACATCCCAAGTCTTTGTCTGCAGCTTAACTGTCTCTCCTAAACCCCCAAGTATCTGCATAACATTCCCACTTGGATGGCCTGTGGGATCCTCAAATGAAGAACCAAATTCATTGTCTCTCTCCAAAATCTTCTTCTCACCAGCACTGCCCACTACCTGACACCATGTTCTCCGTCTGTGCTTCACCACTGTCTATCTTGCCATCCGAGCCGGATGCTGAGCACCTCCCTGAACTAGTCCGTGCACAGTTACCAAATTCTGTCTCTTGAGATTTTTCTAATACTTGGTACTTAAGAGGCATGGGCCTTGGATTAAACACCAAGAGCTATTGTCCATTGGCACAGTGAGGGACCAAAGTGGGCTTAGTAACATCACTTCCCTGACCGCCTGGGCACGACCCTCCGTGCCAGTGTCAGTAACGGGCAGTGTCTCTTGTTATAGTTTCCTCCTCACTTCTCTCCAGCCCTCGCCTCACCATCCAGCTCCCTGGCTGGCCTCCCTGCTTCTAGCCTCTCCCACTGGAATCTTTTCTCCATGTGACAGTGGGGGTGAATTTCCTGAAACACAGCATCCCAAACACTACTCTCTGCCCCCCAACACACCTCCTGCTTTTTCACCCTTTCCTGACTTTGCCCCTGCCTTTTGTCCTGGAGACCTCTCATCATCTGCTTATCACTGACAACCCCCTGAGTGATGGCTTTCTGGCGGAAGCCTGCCTCACCCCTCCTCTGGGCCCTGCAGCTGCGCAGTGGAGCGGCTCACACTGGGTATGACTGGCAGGTAGCTTTTCCACTGGCTGTCCCCACCAGACTGTGCCAGTTCACATGATCAGACATGCAGCCCAAAGCCAGCTTCATTCGTTGTGGAATGAATGATGAGTCTCAGTTATTCTAATCTTTTAAAATGGTCAGTAGAGACAGCCGGGCCTATTAATCCAGAGGAGAGAAAGTTTACGGGGGTCCAGAGGAAGATGAAGCCCCAGCAGGCTCTCTGGAGAAGGCTGGGCATTGGCACGTAAGAAAGAGTAAAAGCAAGCAAGAGAGTGAGGATTTGGGAAAATGAGTGGCTGTCTGCTCTGTCACACTTATTCCTCTAATTTCAAAATACCGGGGTTCGCCCATTCCCTGGCCAACAGCGCAGCATTTCACATTTACACAGAGAATCTTCACAACTTTTTTCTCATTTGTGTTTGGTTGGTTCAGAGACTATACTGAGAATGGGCAAACCTGAGACTTCAGATCCTGCTTGTCCTTGATTTGTTGTTTTGAGCACTCCCATTCTTTACCTGTCACATGGGGATACAAATCATTGCTGAGTTGTTGGGAAATCCCCCGTGGAGCACAAACTTCTGTGCTCAGCAGGACTACCAATCTTGTTGTTCTAATTATCAGCAAAGCCCAGTGGTGGCAGTTACCTAACCACCTAAGAGTCACTAGAAATAAACATTACTCAGGGACTGCATTACTGAGGTTCCAGTTCCCGGTAGTAGGAACCTCAGGGGGCAGGGCCCCACCAGGCTAAGAAAAGGTTTAATGGGACCAGGCTCAGGCGGGTCTGGTCCTCCCCATTACAAGGTGCCTATCTGGGGAGGAGGACGCATCTGCAGTGGGCAGGTGAGCCGGCCTGCGGAAGTCCGGATGTGAAGGCTCCCAAGTGCCCAGAGGGACAAGGCTCCGGAGGTTAAGCTTTAGGGGGCAGGCTGTTAGGGATTCTCCTCCCTGTGAGAGGGGCTCTAGGAGAAAGGAGGTGGCTACAATATTTCTGCCCCAATTCATAGCATTCTGGGCTGGCAGGCTCTGCTGCTCATTTGGTAACTGTGTGACTTTGGTCAGGACATAGTCCCTCCCAGGACTTCCCCTCGCCCCCTCTACAGACAACAAGGGATTAGGACCAGCGTCAACTGTTGTCAGATACAGCAAGAAAGCCAGAGAAAGCCCTGAGGTTGTCAGGACGGCCACGCCCCAGTCTCTGCCTGTGGAAACGGAGCAGCAAGTGCTGGCCCCATGGAAATGCAGATTCTATAGGAGGAGTCAGAAAGGAGCTCTCACCCCAGGGATCCCCCAGGTTGGTGAGGGAAACACGGATGACAACGCTGAGAATGAGCTGAGCTGCAAACAGGGACGCTTCAGTGCCTCTTTCTTGGTGGAAACTCAGAACCTGGGTGGGAACTTGGGTGGGAGCCCAGAGTCTGGCTTCTCCTGCAGCTTCGCCATTAATTCCCTTCATGCCCTGCAGCAAGTCACTCCCTTCAGGAAGCTTTTCCGTATTAGGAAAATGGGGGGAAGTGGTCATTGGATTACATCTGCCACTGATGATCTGTGATTGCTCAGCAAACCCCACAATCAGCTTATGTGGACCCATCAGAACAGCAGCAACTTTCAAGGAAGTGCAGTTCGTGTCCATTTGGATGTTAAGGTAAAAGAAAATCAAAATCCCTGCTGAGTAGTCCATTATGGGAAAAAGTTCAATTTAATTAAAGTTAATCCTTCCATTTATTAATTCACTTCATCAAAAATATTTGTTGAGGTTTTATTGAGTCGATTTCACCAGGTGCCTGTTTTACACAATTTCTGCTCCAAACGTGGGACCTGGCAGCTATGTGACCCCGCCCCACACAGATGCGTCCAGTCCATCTTAAGTCATTTGTTGAAAGGAGCCTTTTTTCTAGCCTTGTGGAGCCTCTATTTAGTAATAAGTCCCTCCCTCTGAAACCATTTGAAAATGCCCTCTGAACAAAACAGTAGTGTATAGTTGCCCCTGACATCAGCCTAAGAAACACAGAAAAAAAATAAAACCTTTGACTGGATTTGTCTCCAGATGGAAAGCAGAGCTTCCAAATTCTCCAGGTGGCTTGGCTTGGTAGTGGGGGAGGGGGTGTCCGGGCTGGCCCTAGCCAGCTGTCAACTTGGGGCTGCTCCCCACTCGTCCCAGCCCCAATCCTCCTCCTTTTTGAAGAAAGGTCAGGGACTTAACTATCCGCAGGGCATTCCCCCATGAAATCAGGGAGCTGAGATGGGTCTTGTTAGAACAGGGCGACACAGGACATAGTTTGGGAAAACAAGTAGAACTGCTTTGGGAGCTGCTGTGGAGGCAGAAGCAGTGATCTGAACGACATCGCCGGGTTCTGGTCTCTTCATCAAGATGAGAGTATCTTCCCTCAGTACAGTTCTGTGGGTTGAAAAGCCTCACTTTGGGGTCTTGGGCTGTCTTGGATACACAATAAATTCCAACATCCTCCAGGAGCTGAGTCATGCTGCAGATGGTTTGTTGTTTCCTCTGATGCTGCTTCTGAGACTTTTCAGTTTTCGCAAGTGCCCTCTGACCTCAAGCCCAGGAGATATGGTTCCAGAACAGTGGGCATGAAATGCTAAACAGTAACAGCTGCTGAGCTGCTGCTGCCAGGTAAGGGGAGACGATGAGTGACTCTTATGCCCACATCCTGGCCTCAGTGCTTCGCATCAACTCCCGAGAAGGACGCTCCAAAGCCTTCTCCACCTGCAGCCCCCACCTCCTGGTGGTTGGCACCTGCTACTCACCCATTGCCGTGGCCTATGTGGCCTACAGGGCTGACCTGCCCCTTGACTTCCATATCATGGGCAATGTTTATGCCATTCTCACACCCATTCTCAACCCTCTCATCTACACACTGAGGAACAAGGATGTCAAAGCAGCCATCGCCACAATGGCATGTGCCCGGGAGTCCAGGCATTCTGGGGCCCTTTACCCTTAGCTGCAGTTCTGCTCCCAGGATAAGAGTGTGCTGAGAACACAGAATGCTATCAAGAAAGTTTTTTTGAAGGGAAGAATGACTTATAGCAGGGCTAAAAATATATCATTGGGACTGCTATTACCATTAATGATAGTCTAGGTTATGAAATCAACTCTTCTGTGGAAAGAAATAAAAATGCCAGGGAAAATATAAAAAGTATCTTCATAAAAGTATCAAATAGATTTTTCAATATATTAAGACTAAAATAGTAATAAAGATGAGAACATAGGAAGATTAATTATTAAGACATGGGTAGACATATAGATCAATTAAACACAATAGAGAGCCTAGAAACAGATTTTTAAATGTGGACAATTGATATTTGAAGGAAATGAAACTGCAGGTCAGGGTGGAAGATGGACATATAACAAATGCTACTGGGACTGTCAGGTATCCACATGTCAAAAAAAGAAATTTGTCTCTTAGCACAAGTGAATCCTAAAATCAATCTCACCGAAGACCTAAAAATGAAAGAAAAAAACTACCAAACTATATAGGAGATTATAAAAATAGCTCTAAGAGTAGAGAAAAAAAAATTGACTGTTTTATAATGTAGATTTTCTGTTCATCAAAAGACCAAAAAGAGAGTGAAAAGCCAAGTTACAGAACAAAAAAAGCTATTCACAAAGTATATGGATTCAGCATTCATAACCAAATATTTAATTACTTCAGATCAATAAGACAAAAGGTAGTCAAGTCAGCAGAAAAATAAGAGAGAATAAACAAATATCCTATAAATATAAGAAAAAGTGCTCTCAACCTCTTTAATAACAAATGCAAATTACAACAACAAATAGATGCCATTAGAAACCAACCAGACTTACTGAAATGTAAAAATCTGACAATGAAGGGGTGACAGGGGTGTGAGGCAAGAGAGCTCTCATACTTTGTGGGACTGCTCAATGGTACAACCACTTGGGAAAAGTTGATCACTATCTTAGAATGTTGAGGATACCTGTACTCTATGATCTAGCATATCAGCATTTCTCTAGTCGGTGAAATGTTCATAAAATGGAACACTATACACCAATAAAATATGAAGGAATCACTTATACATCCCACAACATGGAGGAATCTCAGTGTCCAACAAAAGAATCAACTCAAAGGATACATGTGGTAGGTATGATTCCAAGTTATATAAAGTTTAGGCAAAGCTAAACTGCTTTTTTTATTGATGCATGCAGATGCCATAAACTATGAAGACATTTATCACAAAAATCAGAATCATGATTACTTTTGCAGCAAGAAAGGACTGTAATAGGGAGGGACACCAGGGGGCTTATCAGGTATTGTCAATGTTTTGTTCTCCCTGAATGACAGTGACAAGGGGGTTGCTTTACAATTAAATTGTATATTTAGACTGTATACATTTTTGTCCTGTATGAACATGCTACTCATAATAAACGCTTACAAGGTATCATTCAATATGGACAGAGATGCAATAACAGTTCTTAATGTTTGATTAAGCCTTCCCATTGGGTTTGGTCAATTGTGACGGTTTTCACACTCACTGTAAAGCATTTTCTTGTTGAATATAATTGTCCTCATTTGTTCATTCACTTAAGAAGTGTTTATTGAACATTTGGGAGGTGTTAGATCATACAGGGGAAGATAAGAGTCTCAGTGATAAATTCAGGTCATCATTACCCTTGATTTGCTCACATTCTAGCAAGGGAGACTCAACCAGAAATATCAGAGTGGTCAGTGTGGTTTTAGAGGAAAACACAGGGCTAAGAGGATGATATTTAATTCAAGGTAAAAATGTCTTCCATATTTTTATTCTCTGGCACATGTTTGTTTGGGAGTCCTGGAATTGCCATTGTAGATGTGACTGAACAGTAGAAGCCTTGAGCTACTTCCGTCGGAGGAGAGGCTTCATTCTAGTGCTGGCTAAGAGGTGACCTGGCATCCCTGAAACTATCAGGAAAGACTGGATTTTTAGGGTGGCCCTCTTCCTTCTATACACGTGTCATCAAGAAATGGAATTTTTGGGCCTCCCTAGTGCCACAACAGCTTAAGTCTCAGCACTATGAAGCTATCCACAGCCTCTGTAGCATGAGTTTGATCCCTGACCAGGGAGATTCCCATATAGCACCGCAGACCTCTCCTGTCTGGCCCGCAGCAGTGTATTTCAGTCAACTGCCTGTTATGCTCCCTACTCTGTCTCAGGTGAATCCTCTCACTCCACCACACCTCTGGCCTACACTCCAGCTTGTATGCATAAATAAATAGATCTTTAAAAAAAAGAAAGAAAGAAATGGAGTTTTCCTTCAATTAAACCCAAAGGATTTTAACAGGTGAGAAAGGAGTCTAACAGGGCAGAACTATAGCCTCCACAAAACAGGCAGAGAGGACAACCATTCTCAGAAAAGTGAATGGAGCAGGCAGTGACATTTTTTTTGTGTGTGTGGCATATGCTAAAGGAAAAAAGGGCCTCCTTAGTAAACTGTGACAAAGTGCAGCATTTAAATGGAAATTTAAGCATGGGCTTTCACAGGGAGTGTGAATTTCAGCAAATAGTAATAAGGATCTTTATTCAGACCCTGAAAAAGTGTGGAAAATTCATCTGGGAGAGGAGCCAAAGGAACAAAGCAGGGACACTTAAGGTGGCTGATTGCCAGCATTAATTAAGGTCTTATTTGAATTAAATTTATTGTTTGTAGAGCACTCTTACATTAAAATCAAGTAAGGTATTATGTCAGAAAAATACCTTCTTAAGATTAATCTTACTTTTACAAAACTAAGAGTGAAGTGTTCAGCCCTGGTCAGAGTATGTATGACTAATGTTACTGATTCTCCCCAATGGAGATTTTTTTAAAAACCACACATTGGGGTAATTGCAAAAGCCAACTTATTTTACAGGCAGTGATGGTCTGAGTGTGTGTTTTTTTTTAATCTAATAATTTTTCTTTCCTCAAAAATGGTTACCTAAACTTCTTGTCGAGGAAATAAAAATTGTCAGCTAAATGACATGAGTGTCACTCGTATATTACATACAACAGGTGTTGTACATAAGCCTACTATGTGCTACAGTTTATATTTTCATATTACTGGGAGTCAATTAAAAGGAACTCTAAAACTGACTTCATTTATCACACATAATGAAAATACTTACATCCTCATGACATTATAGTACCACTACAAATGTTATCTTTATGGTGATACTATTTCCCCTGCATCAATTTCATGTATTCTTGATAGTAAATTAAAAACTTCCAGTATACTAAATTCTTATTTTGCATCTGATGTTTATATATAAAATAGCATGGTTCACTTTAATTTCTTTTATCCTCCCATTATTCTTTCTTCAAATACATGTATAGAACTCTTTGTGCTAGCTTTGTCTAGTTTTGCCTTTGAAGATTTCACTCCATTTTACCTTTGCAGATTCCAAATTAGTTTTTAATGATTCTAAGCAACGTTTTAAATAACCCACCCACTTTTTTCTCTGTTATTTTCAAAAGAATAAAACTTCTGTCACTGAATGCTATTCCTATAGAAAGGCGGGAAATGAACAGCATGCTCTCATATAACCAATGAGTCAAAAAAGAAATCACGAGGGATATCAGAAAACATTTTGAGATGAAGGAAGATGAAAATACAACATGCCAAATCTTATGCAATGCAGCTAACGCAGAACTTAGAGGGAAATTAGTAACCATAAACACATATTAAAAAAGAAGAAAAAGTTCCAATCAATAACCTAATTTTAACATTACGAAATTAGAAAAGCAAAACAAAGTAAGCTCAAAGCAAACAATAGGCATGAAATGTAAAGATTGGCGTGGAAATAAATGAAAAGAGAATAGAAAAACTTGACAAAACCAAAGTTGGTCCTTTGAAAAACAAAATGGTGACTCTTTAACTAGATTGACCAAGAAAAAAAGAGATAAGGCCCCAATTACTAAAGTAAAATATCAAAGGGGGACTTTGCTATTGACCATAGAGAAATAAAAGGGACCACTATGTAATATCTGAAACAAAAGGCTGAGTTTATTACTAGCTTAGGCCCAGGAATGCTACTGTTTATGACACAGTATATCTCTGAGCAACACAGGGAGCTATTTTTACATAGGATTGTGAAAAATGTGGAGATCAAAGGTTGATGAACTTTCAGAGGTGGGAGTATCTAGGAATTGTTTGCTTTCAGATGTGGAGGTGTGGTTACTGGAGAGAAGTTTTTGACTTTTAGATTTTTTGACTTTTTTGGCAGGCTTTCAGTCCAGCTTTTGTACCGGTGAAAAGCTATTGTTGAACAATTAAACAGATTTAAAACAAATTTGATGATTATTTGTTATCATAGCTGTAGAACAACCAGTTATTTCCTAGAAGTATAAGAACATTTTTATCCTCAAAGGTAATAAAATAAATCATATTTCCTTCAGTAATGTTGTAATAGTAAATCTTAGAATGCTGGCTTTCTACAAAGAAATCTCAGCCAACAGCTTAGCTCTCTTTTTTAGGTTCATTTTCTCTAGCAAAACATAACAAAATTAGAAACCTAAAAGGATGCTAATTCTGGGGGTTTTGTTTGTTTTCTCCTATTTACTGCAATTCTACCAACTGTTGCCTCCATGTGGGTTCTTCTGGCCCAAGTACCCAAGTCTTTTAATTAATTTCATTCATAACATCCCAAAAAGCCTTTAGTCATTCTCATGCTGCCAAAAGTTGGCTCTGTTTATTAAGAAGCTCTGCAGTGTCTGAGAAGATGAAAACACAATAAAGCATCCATTCAATAGTCTGGTGATTCTTCAGGATTCTTTGCCTTACACTTAAGAGTCATTAGATCTTCTCTCCTTGAAACACTTTTAGCATTTACGTTTATGGCACTGATGCTAAGATCCACATACACAAATTGATTCCAAACCAAAACTCCTTTCTTCATTCTGAGGGAGTAGATCTGCAGAGGAGATGACACATATAGTTCTTGTTTGTTGTACAAACCATCTTGGATCATGAAGTTCATTAGATCAGGAAGGCCTATAGCCTCCCTCTGTTGTATCTTTTTTCTTTTTTCTTTTCTTTGGTGTCTATGAAGTTTCGTACTCAGCTGCCAATGGCCTACTATCCTGCAGTTGTAAATCTGCGGTCACTAGAGATCTGTTATGGAAGCCTCTTCTGCGGGTGGAAATGAATCATTCATGCTTGGTTGTCCCTGGTTCTGGGCAGCAGCATCATACACTAGTGTAATAGAAACTCCTTAGTCCGTGCTGTGGCTCGTGGTCTCAAAGCCCCAAGGTCTGAAGCTGAAATGGTCCCTGCACAAGCCAACCCTATGTCATTTTTTTTAAAGATTTATTTATTTATGCATACAAGAACTGGGGTGTAGGCCAGAGGTGCAGGAGTTAAGAGGATTCACCAGAGACAGAGTAGGGAGCAGAACAGGCAGATCTACTGAAATACACTGCTGAGGTGAGCAGTGGCAAGATAAGAGAGGTCTGCTGGGCCATGTGGGCTAGCTCCCTGGTCAGGGATCGAACTCGTGCTACAGTGGCTGCGTATAGCTTTATAGTGCTGAGACTTAACCCAATGCACCACCACGGAGGCCCACACCCTATTTCATTTTAAACTGTGCTTGCTCCTTGGCCCAAAATTTCTACTTCTAAGGATCTACATATCTTAGAGACAAATCTGGGTATATGCGTCCCCAAAAACATGTTAAAAGGATGTAATTTTAATATTGTTCATAATAATAATACATGAATACAATTTAAATCTCCATCAACAGGGAGATTGTTAGAGAAACTATGTTATATCCATAGTATGGAACATCAAACACTGGATAAAAAGAATGAAGTTGATCAGAAACTGGAAGATTCCAACATTCATGGAGTTAGAATATAAGAGATATAATACATACAAAACAATTCAATTTGTATTATAAGAAAAATAAAATCACACACACAGAGACTTAGAAAAAGTTTGAAAGGGGGGGTCTCCCTGGTGGCGCAGGTGTTAAAGTCTCAGCACTATCACGCAATCACCAGCCACTGCAGCATGAGTTCTAGTCCCTAGCCAGAAAGCTGACCCACATGGCGCAGCAGACCTCTCCTGCCTCACCTGCTGCCCCCCTCAGCAGTGTATTTCAGCAGATCTGCCTGTCCTGCTCCCCACTCTGTCTCTGGTGAGTCCTCTCACCCCCCGTACCTCTGGCCTATACCCCAATTCTTGTGTGTATAAATAAATAAAATAAATCTAAAAGAAAAAGAAAGAAAAAGTTTGAAAGGAATACACCAAATCAGTAATAGTGATTACCTCTGGGGAGGGAAGTGAAAACAGAGGGAAGGGCTAATGTGAAGAAACCATCTACTATTTACTCAATAAAGTTCTGTGTGGATGAAGACATTTTACAGCAAAGATCTACTTACTACTTGTGAGATTTTTTAATTGATTGAATGTTATATATATGAATGAGAGAGTGACAGAGTCAGAAATAGAGAGCTTTGGAGTCAGAGACTCAGAAAGCCTGAGGTACAAAGGGCCTGTGGGGAAGATTGACTGCCTGGGCTTGGGCAGAGCACTCCTCTCACTTTCTTGCTGCAAAAACTCTGCAAGTTCCTCCCTGCACAGTAACAGGAGCATAGCACAATTAGGTAACAGGGTTTTACTATTTTGGCTAATGAAAATAATAGCCCTCGCTTCTTGAATATTTATATGGGCTAGCCATTGGGCTTAGCACCTAAACCTTCCAGTGGCCTATGAGACAGTGTTGCTATATACCCTCTTTACAGATAAGGAAATGAGGGCTCCGTGGGGTTGAGGGATTTCTCAGGTGACCTAACTGCAAAGAACTCAGCTTTCAGCTAAACCTGAATTGGATCCTTGGGCTCAAATCCTAGGCCTGTAACCTTGGGCAAGGCACCTCACTTCTCTAGATTTCAGTTTCCTCAAAGGTCAAAAAGTAGGAACAATGTGACTCTGCCCATCTGCCCAGATGGGGAAACAGGACTAAAGCTGCTCCACTGGTGATAAAGTCTTGGGACCCATGAGGGTTAATAATGAAGCTGTTTCATTATCAGCAAAAGCCAGGGCCAAGGGCCCCACTTCACCCTAGGAAGCTGTTCCCAGTGTGTAGGTGTGGTGTCCCATGGGAGCCTACTTGAAGGAGCACCCCAGTGGGCCCACATTCCAGGGTTTAATGAGCTGCAGTTCAGCCCCCACCTGACTCTTTCCTCAATGCTCAGTGTGGTGACTCCACAGAAGGCACCGAGGTGGATGGAGCAGGTGAACTGGGCGGGGGGTGGAGACCTGAGACACAGGCAAAGGCCAGGTAGACAGACTCAGGGAGGCCAGGGTGAGCAGGGCCGCAGCGCAGGGCCCAGGAACACACACCTGACGTGGGCGCATCAGGGTCCCGGCTGTGCACACACAGTCTGTGTGACCCTGGGCCGGATGCCCAAGCAGGCCGGGCGGGGATGTACAGTCACTAAAGAGAAGCTGATGATCTTATCAGAGAGTTTCTCACAGGGAGTCAAGGCAGATGGCAGTAAAAGAATTGAAAATATTTAATGTGGCATCTGTCAACACTATGAGTCACAGATGAGGGGAAGTGGGAGGTGGTGGAACCAGGACAGAAATCCAGGTCTTTCTAACTCCAGTTAATGAAACTAAACTCTAATTCACACGTCTCCTACTTCTAGTCTATGGGGAACAGGGCAGTGGAGATATGACACAATGACTAAAGAATCAACATGAAATAGGCATTTATAGGAGAAACCTTGTCTCCCTCCTTAGAGACTTGGACCATGAGACATCTATCTCTGACCCCTCACTGGCCCCACTACAGAAGAGGTGCCCCAAAATGTTTATTGAGGTGGAGATGATAATCTATTCCAAAGGCTTTATTTTACAGATGGTAAACTGAGACCCAAAATCACAGCAAGTGGTAGAGCTGGGCCAGGGCCCAGGGCTCTGGTTGCCAGGGGAGACTCAGTTCTTTTCTGCAGGTGGACTCCAGACTTAAGCAAGGATCTTCAGTTTCTCATTTGTTTAAGACATGTTTCCTCTCCCTGGAAGGATTTAATGATGAGAGGAAATGATGTTGAAGGGCAAGGTTGAAGGTGGACATTCTGCTGATTGGTTCTTCTGTCCCTCTCCATCCCCCACCGGCACTGTACAGACCGGCAGGTAAGTCTAACTAGGGAAATGGGCCCCTAAAGATACTTTCACTGTCCTCAGGCACGGAAAAACACTTCTGTAATGTGCATTCAAAATAAAACCACTTAGCCTAAACCACAAAATAAATGTAGAGAAGTTCAGAAAATTTCTGATTTTTCCTGTATGCTACATGAGTGCTTTTTAAAAATGGCAAATATTAAATTCTTCCAAAACCAGTTTTCAGTGCCCCCATCCAACTGAGGCCATAAGCACATGCTTTGCTCTTCTGTCGCACAGGCCCACGCTCCCGAAATAGATGTTTAGGGAAGGGAAGGGCGTCGGTGCCTTTGGGTGGAGCATATGCATCTCAACTTGTTGGTCTCGACTGTGGCCTCCAGGAGGTGAAACAGGGTGAGCTGATAATCCAGCCCAGCTGAGAGTCTAGTTCTAGTTTGTTGCCCACTTACTGTGTGACCTTGGGCAAATCACAGCCCATTTCTGAGTCTCCTGTCTCAGTCCCCCACTAAAGAGATCAGACTAAAACTATTTAGGCACTAATGACTTCATCATTCCAATTTTACGATTCTGCAGCAAAATGAATCCAGTTGGGAAAGCTGCCTCTGGCTCCTGTCCCTGGAGCACTGAGTGTCCAGAGAGGGTGGTAGTGCATACTAAAGAGAAACAGTCAAGTCCCGTTACAGCCCTGCAAGTGCCCCTGGGCTGGTGGAACCGCAGAGACACAAATACATAGAGATGACCCAATGCGATCAGAGTGATGACAAAGGAAAGCACAGGAATGGTGGAGTCCAGAAAAGCCAGGCCAGAAAAGGTCTCTTGGGAGAGGGAATATTTGAACTTAGAACAAAGGTGGGAGTTGCCATTTGACCAGAATAAAGAGAAAGAAAGCTCCACGAACTGGGCTTTGAGAGGTAGGCTGATCATGAAAAATTCTCATCAACACCTGGGGGGATCCAGGTCACCAGGTTCAAGACCGATCACTGCTCTAAAGCTGTTGATCAACCTTGAGAAGACACTGTATTTTTAGATTTCACACACGCTTCCATCTCTTCCTCTATTTAATAGCAGAGGAGGGAGGAGGAGGGATACAACAGGACTTGATGGTTCTGAATTTCTGCCCCCTAAGACTCCAATTTAGTTTGACTCAGTGACATTCAATTAAAAATTGACCTCTCTGAGTTATAACAACATGCAGGAAAATGTAGTCTGTGCCAATTTGGGCATGACAATTACCTGGTGATTGACTAGGGCAGGTTGGGTTTGGTTCACCGAGGGTTAACTCTGTCAAATTAAGGAGCAGTCATTTTGTTTTCCTGCCTGGGTAATAGGGGCTGAGCTCTCAAACTCTGTTTTCTTTCAAGGTAGCATTCAAACAGAGTGGTCTGTTCCAGGTGTCTTTTAGAAAGATGTAGTATCAACCTTCACTCCCTAACAGAAAACCAGACTACCCACCACACTAAGGAGACTGAAGAATAAACTCAAACCATAGTCATTACTGACAATATTCATGGAACAGTGGAGCAGAAAAAAGAAAACATTTTGCTCCAGTCTTCCCCATATGAAAACTTAAGCTACTAGATTCTCCAGGGTACATGATATAGAAGAGCCCCAAACTAGGAGTCAGAAGCCTAGGTTCCAGTCCTGGCTCTGTGGCTGATGGGCCATGTGATCTTGGGCAAGTCTTTGTCCTTTTTATCTGTAAATAAAAGTTGGCTGGACATTTCCAGGTTTGGCATTTTTACAATTCACTAGCGTGAGAGATGTTTGATTATAAGAGAAATGAGACAGTTCTGGAAAAACCAGGGACAGAGTAATTTTAGCATCATCAGGGTGGAAGAGGCAATGATAAAAACATGACCATGGGCTTGCTCATGGATCATTTATTCAGATGGATAGCCCCAAAGGAGTCAGTATTGTCCCTCAGCTGAAGACCTCCAGGTCCTTGGGGAAACAGAAGCATACAACTCTCCTTCCTTGACAAGAGGAGAACAACCTCTGATCTAGGGGATTTTGCCATTGGCACTTGTCACAAGAAGACAGCTCATTTCTAAAGACAATGACTCTAAGACTTCTAAGGCCCACCTTATGGTAGAACCTTCTTAGCTGGGGCTCAGGAAGTCTACAGACTAGTGGACCTGACATTGTCATCAGGAGCATCTGCTGAGCAGCCGCAGCAGTTAGGAGGAAAAGGGAAATAATATAACACCAGGATGCCCTCCAGTCTCTGTCTCTGCTTTAACTTAGACTCCTCCCACCAAAGACATCCTCTGTTGTTACTTTCATTGTAGTATGACAAAAAGTCATACACACAGAAGCAAGATTTAGGAAGTTCAGTTGATTTTGTTCATGTCTTTGTTTAATTAAAGTACAACTCAGAATGAAGTCCACAAGTGTTAGGTATAAATACAGATATAACTATATCAGTGAAAGATATAGCACATTTCCATCAATACAGCTGAATTCTAGCACCCAACCCAGTCAATGCTTCCCCCCCTACTGCTATGACGTCTATCACCATGGATTAATTTTTGTCTATTTTTATTGTTCATCTAAATGGGATTATACTGTATATAATCTTTTGAGTATGGTCTCGCATTCAAAATTATGACTGTGAACTTCATACGTCTCTGCATATAACAGTTGATTTTTTCTCATTGCTATATAGTATGCATGAATGTACCACAATTTGCCCATCCCATTCTACTGTTGATGAACACTTGGGTTGTTTCCACTTGGGAACTGCAAATAAAAACTGCTATGAACACTTTTTTATTGAAGTAAAATTTTTATCACATAAGTCATCATTTTATATATTTTTTAAATTTATTTTTTATCAAAGTTTTAAGGTGATAATTTTACTTTATCTTTTTAATATTATTAAGACAACTTTGGTTTACAACACAGTATATGACCCAGAAATATAGGATCTTATCTCTTCAGATATATGTTATTATACTACCACCTACCACCAAGTCACCCATCATCTTCCCATAGCATTGTGAAATGTATAATTTGATGGTATATTCACCATGTGGTACAACCATCATCAGCATCTAATTCCAAAATATTTTCATCACCTCCTGAATATATTCCATATCCATTGAGCAGTCACTCCTTATCTCTCCCACCATAACCCTGTCACCACTTGCTGCCTCCTCCAATCTCTAGAAATCCTTAATACTTCTATCACTATAGATTTGCCTGTTCTGGACATTTTATATATTGGAATTACACAATATGTGTTTTTTTTTCTATCTGACTTCTCATATTAACCTAATGTTTTCAAGTTTCATGCATATTATAGCATATACAGTACTCCATTCCATTTTATGGCCAAATAATATTCCATTATATGGGTAAATTATGTCTTGCTTATCTGTTTATCAGCTAAGGACATTTGGGTTGTTTTATTTTTTTGACTATTAAGAATAATGTTGGTATGAACATTCATGTCAAATTTTCGTGTGACATTTGTTTTCGATTTTTTTAGATATATACATTGGGCCATGAACACATTTATTCATGTCTTCTGGTGGTCTTTTTTCTTGATTATATATCCACGTGCCGAATTTCTGGTCATAAGTTTTAGAAGGCTTTGCCAAGCAGTTGTATTATTTTACACACTCACAAGCCATGCATGAAAATGCCAGTTACTTCACATCTCACCAACCATGGCAGTCCTTTTCTTGTTGGCTATTCTGGTGAGTATGATTTACATTCCTATGATGATGAATGACATTGAGCACTTTTTCTATGTTTATTGATTGCTTGGATGTTCTCTTTTGTGATGTGCCTATTCTAGTCTTTTCCCCATTTTTTTTCCTGTTAGATTGTTTACATTTTTCTTATGGGTTTGTGGAAAGTTTGTTGTTGTTGTTGTTTTACATGCTGGATACACACCCTCTGATATATATATGGGGGGGCATCATTACTACACCATTTAATATAGGGAATACTCCCACTACTCCAGAAAATGTACTCTTGCCCATTTTTTTTTCCGTGTGTGTATGTGTGTGTGTGTGTGTGTGTGTGTGTGTGAGAGAGAGAGAGAGAGAGAGAGAGAGAGAGAGAGAGAGAGAGGAGATTCACCAGAGACAGAGTGGGGACCAGAACAGGTAGATTTACTGAAATACACTGCTGAGGGGTGTAGCAGATGAGAGAGGAGAGGTTTGCTGTGCCATGTATGGGTTATTCTCCCTGCCTGGGGAGCATATTCAAGAAGTAGCAGTGATCCAACTCTTCCCCACTTTTTTTTATAAGTCTTTACCTTCATAGGCAAGCACTGTTTTGATTTATAATGCCGTCAATTAGCTTTGTCTGTCAACAAATTTAATAACAATTAAATCATATAGTAAAAACTCTTCATCTCTTTCTGAATCTTACTTCAGATATTTTCTATTGATTTATTTTCCAAGTCTCCAAGTCTTGTATTATTCTGTGTCCAGTTTGCTATTATAACTACCCAGTGAGTTCTTAATTTCAAATATTGTATATTTAACTTCTAAAAAATTCATTTGAGTCTTTTAAAAATAGATTTCAATTTTGTATTGAAAGTCTCTATTTTTAATCCATTTTTCAACATTTTCTCTAACATATATAGTTATATAGGCGCACCTCAGAGATACGGTGAGGTGAGTTCCGTTCCAGGTCACTACAATAAAGCAAATATTGCTGTAAAATGTGTCACACACATTCTTTTTGTTTCCCAGTGAATATAAAAGTTCTGTTTACACAATACAGTATTACATGTGCAATATCACTATCCTCTTAAAAATGATCTGCATGCCTTTATTAAATACAATAGAAAGATAACAAAGTAAGCATATGCTGTTAGAAAAATGGCACTGGTACACTTGCTCAACACAAGGTTGCAAGGTTTGGGGGAGAAAAAAAAGCAACTGTCCACAAACCAATAAAAAGGTAACACAGGGTTGAAGGTTTTTGCCTTCAATTTGAAAAAAATCAAAGACAATCTTCAAAGTACAACGAAGCAAAGTAAAATAAAACAAAGTCACTTGTACTAAAATCATCATATTGGATTCATCTGTATATCTTTTTTTTCTCTTGGTTGTTGTCACATTTTTCCTCCTTTTTGCAGATCTAATATTCTTGTCATGTGGTGGACATCATTTAAATATAAGCATAGAGGATCTAGATAATATTTCTCATCAGTCAGATTTCTCCCTTTCCTCTAGCAGGAGGTAGGGTAACTGGGTGGTTGATTTGGTTCAATCAAGGCTTGAGTTAGGTAGTCTGACTTTCAGTTTTAGTCAGATACAGTATAATTTTGATTTGTTTTTAAGGAATGGCCTTCCTGAGTTTTGGGTTGAAAGTTTGGCTGATCTCTGTCTCCTCAACCCTGAAAGATGGTAGGAAATTTGTCTGTCTTTTGAAAGTTTTGAACTTATGTTTTCAGCAAACCCTCCCCCTCCACATACAGCTTCAAAAAGAATTGAAAATGTTTCCAGGGGAAATCATTGTACGTTTGAGAAAGGACCTCTCTCTAATATCTTAAGCATTATGAGATCATGAGAAATTTAATTCTGTCTTTTAAAAGTCTTCATCTTAGCTCCCAAGCCTCCTTTGAATAACCCCAAAATTCAGAAGATGTCCTATGGGGAAAACTTGTTCCGCATTTAGAGTGCCTTAAATCTCTAATATGTTTTGCAAGTCCTTTTTGATTGCCCAAAGCCTTGCTGGTTTATCCTTCTCTCATCTACATCTTTCTGCCTGGGTCAAGTCCAAGCCACATAATGGTCCCAAAATAAAACATTTCCAAAGAAGAAAAATGCTGGTGATTCTGAGTTCACATTTTCCCCTGGAGTTTCAACTAATCTCATCCGTGTTGCACCTGTGTTCCTTCAATTTTTTAAAAAATATGATTTGTGTAATTTATTCAGGTTTCTTAGTTGTTGAAGTGGAAGTATTGGGCTACCATGACCCCTTCCATCCTACACAGGAGAAGTCTGGATATCTAGCTTAAATGGCATTAAGAAGTACTACTACTCAAGGTATACAAGACAAAAATAAGCTTAAATATATGAACAGTGGAGAGAACCTTGGAGAAAGTAACCCTTCCAAAGCAACATGGTGGAACTTTGAGTGCAAAAGTAGAAACACAATCTTAAGAACTTGATTTCAGAGATCTGATATTCCCAAACCAAGCATGAAACCTAAGATGAAGAACAGCAGAACTCTTTCCAAAGTATTTTTCACAATCAAAATTCATTTTTCACAACCATAATTTCTGATTGTTCTGGTAAAATGTAAACTCTAAGGAGATAGGAGTTTTCCCTGCCTTTTTCACTTTCATTACACTATCATGTGAACACAGCATGGTGACTCCCATTTGGCAGGTTTTAAGTAATTACTAAATTACTTAAAATTACTTAAATTTAATTTTTGTCAATAATTTAACAATTGACAACAGAAGGTAGGACTTTGGGCTTCACATGGGTGTTGAATACCACAGCCTCATTTCGGTCCTCTAGAGTGATTGTAAATAATAGCAGTTACATTAATTATCAAGTAAACACAAATCCTTATTCCAGAATCTTCTGTTTCTATGGTTTCCAGATATACCCAGTGTCCTGATGTTCCAGGTGCCTATCTGCAGAAATCCATCTATCTGACTATGGAGACTATGACCTGTAATGGATCAGTGGATGGCTCCCCAGTATTCTATCTGGTGGGCATCCCTTCTCTCCCTGAATCCTACTTCCTCCCTGTGTTTTTTATTTTCCTCCTCTTCTATATTCTCATCCTTGTGGGGAATGCCCTGATCTTGGTGGCTGTGGTGGCAGAACCCAGCCTCCATAAGGCCATGTACTTCTTTCTAGTCAATCTCTCTGTCCTGGACATCCTCTTTACCACAACCACAGTCCCCAAGATGCTGTCCCTGTTCCTGCTTGGGGACCACTTCCTCAGCTTCCCTGCCTGCTTATTGCAGATGTACCTCTTCCAAAGTTTCACATGCTCAGAAGCCTTCATCCTGGTGGTCATGGCCTATGATCGGTACGTGGCTATCTGCCGCCCACTGCACTACCCTGTCCACATGACCCCCCAGAACAATGCTGCACTGGCAGCCAGTGCCTGGCTCATCGCCTTCCTCCTGCCCGTCACTGCAGTGATAAAGACTTCCCAGATGGCATATAACAACATTGCTTACATCTACCATTGTTTCTGTGACCACTTGGCTCTCGTTCAGTCCTCCTGCTCTGACACCGCCCTCCAGACCCTCATGGGCTTCTGCATCGCCATGGTGGTGTCCTTCCTGCCCCTTCTCCTGGTGCTTCTCTCCTATGCCCACATCCTGGCCTCAGTGCTTCGCATCAGCTCCTGAGAAGGACGCTCCAAAGCCTTCTCCACCTGCAGCTCCCACCTCCTGGTGGTTGGCACCTACTACTCATCCATTGCCGTGGCCTATGTGGCCTACAGGGCTGACCTGCCTCTCGACTTCCACGTCATAGGCAATGTAGCATACTCTATTCTCACACCAATCCTCAACCCTCTCATCTATATGCTGAGGAACAAAGACGTCAAGGCAGCCATTACCAAAATCGCATGTCTCAAGATACAGTCTGGGATAGGAGCCTTTGATCTTTAGATCCAGCTAATTCTTTCAGCATACCAAATAACAGTGCCCAGCACAGAGTAGAAACTCAACAACTTTTTTTGAATGAGTAAATATAGGATGGTAAATACATGGTGAATAATATGAGGTGAAATAAATGGTGAATATAGAACGGTAAAGTAAAATTTAATTGAGCTGACAGCTCCAGCAATGATTCTCATACTTTGGCCTAGGGCTTTCCCCTCGGTGCAAGAGAATCATGTTAATCTTTACAGGAAATCTTAAGTTGTTGTATGTGAATTTCACTACTTAGCATCTCCAAAAGTTTGTTTTTCTAAGTGAGAAATATCTGCATTAAGCAAGAAATATCTTTTATAAGCAAAGTTTTAAAAAAAGGAGACATATAGCAAAAGGAAAATATCCAAAATTCATACAGAGTCCCTAAAACTTTAAAAGAGCAGATCTGCACATATTTATCTACAGGGAACTAATTAAGCAAACTGTGAAGACACATAATTATAAAAAGGAAGGGAGGACACACCCTACATATTAATATGGTGTCATCTCTAGGATATGCTTTTAACTGAACAAAGTAAGCTATAGAACATGTTGTTTTTTTTTTTTAAAAGAGATAATATGTCTTAAATTTCAGGGAAAACCAGAAAGATTAAGTCCATGAACTAATAAAGATGTTTACCTGTAAGAGGAAAAGTTTGGGTTGGGGGGGGATAAGAATGGAAGCAAGATGGACTTAAAAGTACTATATGACTTTAGGTGTATGTACAGTTTTTACATAATTAAAAGAAATTAAAAAGCAAGACTCTATCTTTAGAATAAACAGAAACACTTGGCCCTGGCTGTTTGTCAAATTAATGGCATGACCATGCAGAAAATTACAAGTAACTTTGAAAACAGAAGGATTTAAAAACAAGAAAAATCATAATAACGTCTGAAATCAATTGAGGTAACTTTAAAATATATAGACATATAGTCTTACTTTCTTAAAATATTATATTACCTTTAAATTACATATTTAGATAGCCAGTATCATTTTTAACATTTTATTTTGAAATGATTTATATTTACAGGAAGTTGTGAAGATAGCACTGTTTTAATTTACCCTTCATCCAGCTTCCCCTAATGTGAACAATTCATGTAGCCATGCGACATTTTTCAAAGTTCAGAAATTAACATTGATAAATACTATGACTAAACTTTAGTCATATGGTGACTAAATTACAAACTATTTTGACTAAATTACAAACTATTCAAATTCCTCCAATTTTTTTCCACTAATGCTCATTTTTCACTCTAGTATCCAATCCCAGACACTGAGTTGCATTTAATGATCACAGCTCCTTAGTTGGCTTTCTTGGTTTCTCCTTGTCAGTCATGACCCTGACATGTTTCGAAATGAAAGAAGCCAATCTGGAAAGACTACATACTGAATGACTCCAATTATACGACATTTTGGAAAAGCAAAATTATGGAAGCAGTAAAAATGTCAGTGGTTGTCAGGATAAGGGCAGGGAAGGGATGAATAAGCAGAGCTCAGAGGATTTTTCAGGCAGTGAAACTATTCTGTGTGCTATTATAATACATTTACATTTGTGTAAGCCATAGTATGTGAAGAGTGAATCTTAATGTAAGTTCTGAACTTTGAATGACAATGATATATCAGTGTTGACTCATGGATTGTAACAAATGTTCTACCATGATGGGTGACACTGATAGTGGGAGAAGGTGGGGGGGTGGCAGGGTCGTGGTGCAGGGAATATGTGGGAATTCACTTTGAATTTTTCTGTGAAGCTAAAATTGCTCCAAGAAATAGTTCATTGATTTAAAAAAAGAGAGTTATCGGTATTTTGCAGAATATTCCTCAATCTGAACTTTGTAACATTTTATCGTGAATGAACTTAGGTTATGGATTCTGGTTTGATTGAGGTAATTATATCAGTGAGCAAATGCTATCAATTTGAGTTATTAACCTGGAACTGGTATTGCTAGGTGTAATGTTAGTGTATATTTAGCTTAATAAAAAAACCTGATAAACTGTTTACCAAAGTGGTATACCATTTAGACTCCTACAAGCAATGAGAGTCCCTGTTGTTTTGCATCCTTGCCAGCAATTAGTTTTGTCTGAGTCGTTGCTTTTTAATTGTAGCCATTCAATTAAATGTGTAGTGATATTTTATTGTGGTTGTAATTTAATTACATTGTTCTATGACTAATAATATTGGGCATCTTTAATGTGCTCGTTTTCCATCTATACATCTTCTATGGTGTGCTCTGTTCAGATCTTTTGCCCATTTTTTATTTGTTTGTTTAAAATTGTGGAATTTTAAATTATATATTCTAGGTATTTAAGTCCTTTACCAGATATATGCTATGAAAATAGCTTCTCCCAACAAATGACTGGCCTTTGCTTTCTCTGTAGTGTCTTTTGCAGAGGAAAAATTTGTAATTTTGATTCCAAAATTGGTCCAAGTTACCAATTTTCCTTGCATGACTTAAACTGTTCAATTCATATCTAAATACTCATGGTCAAAGATTGTGAAGATTTTGCCCCCTAGAAAACAGGGTATTTCTAGCTGTTTTCTTCTAGTTTTATTATTTCATATTTTCTACTTCAGTCTATGAACAGTTTAGAATTTGTTTACAATGAGTTTAAAATTGCTCCAAGAAATTGTCTCCTTATTCCTCCCTCTGGCCCATACTAATCAACATCTCACTTTCTGGCTCTGTGATTTTGACTACTCTAGGTACCTTATGTAAGTGGAATTGGATCAAATTTGTCCTTTTGTGGCTGGTTTACTTCACTTTGTATAATGTCTTTTTTAAATAATTGTATTCATTTCTTTTTTTTTAAAGATTTATTTATTTATGCATACAAGCTGGGGTACAGGTCAGAGGTGTGGGGCGGCAAGAGGGTTCACCAGAGACAGAGTGGGGAGCAGAACAGGCAGATCGACGGAAAAACACTGCTGAGGGGAGCAGTGGGTGAGGCAGGAGAGGTCTGCCCTGCCATGTGGGAATTTCCCCTGCTGGTTGTCAAACTTGCGTTGCTGCTGTGGACAGCTCCACAGCCCAGCGCTTAACCACTGCACCATCAGGAAGGCCCAGTTTGTATAATGTCTTTAAGTAAAGAATATAATTCTAGGCTAGCGGGGATTTTCTTTTAGCACTGTAAGGATGTCATCCCATAGTCTGTTGGCTCCATAGTTTCTGCTGAAAAGGCATCTATCTATCATTCCTAAAAGGACTGCCTAAAAGACAGTATCATCCCTCCTCAAGCTACCTTTTCGTTTTCCCCTTTAACTTCTATTTTCAGCAGTTTAATTATGATGCAGTGTGGTTTCTTTGTCGTTGTGTTGTTTTCTTGGCTTGGGATTTGCTGAGCTTCTTAAATCTGTGCGTTGATTTTTTCACCACCAGTTTAGAAGTTTCTCAGACATTATCTCTGTACAAATTGTTTCTGCATCAGTCTCTCTCCTCCTATTTCTGGACTTGAATTGCAAGCAGGTTAGACCTTTTGGTCAGGATCCACAATATTTTGTGCTCTTCTAAATTTTTAATTACTTTTCTCTATAATTCATTTTGTATATTTTCTATTAATATATCTACCCAATTGCTCATCTTATAAAGCCGATCCCAAAAGTTCTTAAGTTCACCTACTGTACTTCTCAGTTCTGAAATGTTCATTCATTCTGTTTTATGGATTCTAATTCTCTTGAAATTCTCCATTTGTCCTATTTTGTTTACCTCTTCCTCTATATTGGGGAACTATATTCACTGTAATTAACTAAAGGTCCCTGAGTAATAAGCCAAAACTTAAGTCCCTCCAAGTTTTTAAGAAAACATACATTATTTCTTTTTCTCCTCAGGGAGAGCACAAAGTCAGTCCCCCAATACTACAAATGATGCAGTTGAGTTCCCTACGTTTGGGGGAATCACAGGGGTCAGCACACCTGGAGTGCAATGGGGGACCCTCACCTTGGAAAAAGCACTTTGGTGACCATGGTGCCAGCTAAGCATAAATGTACACTATTGCCAGGAGAACCGTGACAGCTCACAGGACTTCAGAGTGAATTCGTGTTGTTGTTTTCTTTCTGTAGATACCTATTCTCCTGAAAAAATAGTTTCCTGGTCCTGGAGTAGACTGAATGCCTGACAGGGAACATTAAATGACTGTGGATTTTAAGCAGCCCCAGATAAATTGGGGATTAATTTGAACAAACAAAACATGAAATTGGTTATTTGCTTACTGTCAAGTGGATGTGATAAATGTTCTATTAGCTCAGGCGGATCCTGATGGCACAAGGAAGTTGCATAAGCAGGTGGCTCCTACTCCCCAAACACACAGTCTAGTTGTACTGACACCTCCCCCACCAACTTCAACAGCGCCCTGGGAAATGCCCCAAATCAACACCCTCAAGAAGAAAAAATTCAGGTCTTGTTTATAAATGGTTCTTCAAAATCTTCTTGGGCTGCTCAAAAGTGGACAGCTCTTGTGGTACGGCCCCAGTCAGGAAAGTCTTGAGGGAGCAAGAGGGGTCATGTCAGTGTATTGGTTTTTTCACCTGGGAGGTGAGATGGAAAGCAGTATGGAGCTACACAAGTTTGTGAACAATGGCTAATGGGTTTGCGGGGTATGAAGAACTTAGAAAGAACAAGATAAGAGCCCTGGAGAAAAGTTAAGGTGATGGATCTTTCAGAATATGCACCAACTGTGAAGATACTTGTGTCCCATGCATCTATTTGCCAAAAGGCATTCACAGCAGAAAAAAAAAACTCCCCAAATCATCAAGGGTAGGCAAAGTAGGTTGACAAGATGATCCAAACCATGGATATCACTCAGACTCATAATGAGAATGAAGGCTATTGCCATAAAGTTCTGAGCCCTTAAGGGTTTTTAATGATCCTCTTCTCATTACCAGCTCAGGATCAACTTCACACATCTGCCTCTGCTCACACGTTTGCTCTAAGAGATGCCAGGGAATTGATCACTGAGGAGTGGTGGGTGCAGTGCCCTGCAGTGCCCATCTTGAGGGAAGTACCCCAGCCTAGGAGGCCTGTGTGACAGGAGGAACCTAGAGTTTAATGGAGAGTGACCCAGCCTCCAACAAGCTTTTTCTTTGGAGATACCACAGGAGAAGCCAGTGTGGACCAGGTTTAGCAGGTGAGCAGATTTAGGGATGGAGAAAGGCGGAGAAATCTGGGTTGGGAGTCAAGGAAACCAGGCTCAGGAAGACTGATTGAGTAGGCACAAGAGGGAGGCACCCAGAATCCAGGCTGGCTGTGTACACATGGACTGTGGGAACTTGGCCTACCTATCCTGGAAGGTCTGAACTTGGGAATGTGCCCAGAGGTGGGATCAAATCATCTGAGCCAAGTACTACCTGTAGGAAAGAAGGCTGATGACAGCAGTAGCCACTGGGAACACTAGCACGCTTCGATGTCCAGACTCTTATGTAAACATGGTCTTAACATTCTCCCCATCAAGACTCACAACAGGGCCTCCCCAGTGGCGCAGCGGTTGAGCGCTGCGCTGTGGAGCTGTCAGCAGCGGCAACGCGAGTTCGACGCCCGGCAGGGGAGAATCCCACATGGTGCGGCAGACCTCTCCTGCCTCGCCCCGCTGCTCTCCTCAGCAGTGTACTTCTGATCTGCCTGTTCTGCTCCCCACTCTGTCTCTGGTGAACCCTCTCACCGCCCCACGCCTCTGGCCAGTACCCCAGCTTATATGTATAAATAAATAAAATCTTAAAAAAAAATTTAAAAAAAAGACTCAAAGACTCACAACAACCCCAGGAAGCCACAGATGAGGGGGAAAGACAGAGAAGACAGTGACTTGCTCAGAGTCATAAGGGTGAGGACAGGTGTTGGGAATCCAGTTCTTTCTGACTCATGAGTTCACACACTTCACCACTAAGATCCACATGACACAATGAAGGCAAATATCCAAGTTTGCAGCAGCTCCTTATGTGGGAGATCCTTGCTCTCCTGTGCCTCTGGGGCATGTGACCACCACTCTACCAGACACAGAGGGGACACTCAGTAAGAGTTTTGAATAGGAAGCCTCTCAGAGATCTTCTCCTCCAAGTTCTTCACTGTCCAGATGAGAAAACTAAGTCTCAGAGGCCTTAAGTGACAGCAAGCAAGTGTTAGAGCTAAGCCAAGAGGCCTGTGGAGCTCAGTCCCATACAGCAGACTGGATCCAGAGCAACCTCTGCTCTCACTCCTCACCACCATGGCCTTGTGCTGACTCAGTTTCTCATTTGTTGAAGGATATAACCTCTCTGCAGGGTTGGGCAGGTGATGATGTAGGTAAAGTGTGGTGTCAAGTTGGGCTTTCAGGTGACTAGTTTTTCTGTCCTTTCATGTCCACCACCAGCACCACAGGTGGCTCAGAGACTATCCCAACAAGGACAATTGTTGGGGCAAGTTCTGTTTCCTGGCAACAGCACCCCTAAGTTCCTAAGCCCACGGCTGCATTATTGAGACACAGCATGGAATCCAAAATAAAATGAGAACACTAAACTGTAAAATAAGTAAGTACAAGAAACTCCAGCCAAACTCATATATTTCTATGATGGTTAGTGAAATGGTATTTTGAAATATCAAAAGCTGAACTCTTTGAGAAAATATTTTTGATGCCCTTGCTGGGCTGGTCACCCAGAAAATGCTGGTCCGCTGTAGCTCAACACTGCCGGGCAGTGAGACGTCATGTGCCACGTCTCTTCCAGGGTCTCAGCATCCTGACCGCCACCTGCAAGGCAGTGAGACAGGGGGTGGAGAAGAGGAACTGGATGGCCTCTTGGGTCCCTTTCGCTTTGGTCCTCTATTTCTATCCTTCAACCCCCTCATCAGTGTCACCCGGGACTGTTAGCCATGACTGCCTCTCTGAGTACAGAAATGTCCAGTTTGATCCCTTTGGGTGTGAGTGAAGCCCAGTGACCAAACTTGTTGGGATGAGGTTCAGTTAAATAAGGGATAATCCTCTCCCTTTGAGACAAAACAGGTTCACTCTTCTGCTAGGTTCTAGAGGCTGACTTCTAGAACATTTCAAAGGAATATATGCATTGCCAGATATTAATTCTTAATTTAGGACTCACCATTTGGAAGTGAAAAGAAAAGCCATAGAAAAGAAAACCACAGAATGTGAAAAAGAAAAAAAAACCCATAGAAAGAAAATATTTGCTTAACACCAGTCTGATAAAGACTTAATATCCAGATTATATAAAGAACTCCTACAATTTAGTAACAACAAAAAACCTAACCAACTCAAATAAAAATGGGCAAAGAATTGAATAGGTGTTTCTCCAAAGAAAATTTGAAAATGGCAAACAAATATATGAGAAGATGCTGAATATCTCTAGCCAACAAGGGAATGCAAATCAAAACCACATGAGATATACCTGACACACATTAGGATATCCATTATCCAAAAAATGGAAAACAAGCATTGATAAGGTGAAATTGGAACCATTATAAAAGAAAATCATTGCAGCCACTGTGGAAAACAATATGGTGGTTCCTCAAAAAATTAAGCCTAGAATTACCAAATGATCCATCAATTTCGCTTCAGGGTTTGTATCCAAAAGAATTGAAAGCACTGTTCTAAGACATAGTTATACACCTATTTTTGATAGGGGATAGGGAGGGGGAGGAGATCAGGTGAGACACTAAGCTGGTATAGTAGGAAATCTGCACACACTTATTGTTTATGGTCTGTCTGCTCTGAGTTCATTTTCCAGCCCAAGCACACATCTGGGAGAGAGCAGGGAGCTAGTGCTGTCTGAAGACCAGCCTCAACGCAGTGAGTAGAGCGTGAGCCAAGTGTCCAAGAGGGGATTAAGGAGCTCCGGGGGCTGGACTTTACAATCTCCTGGCAGCGGTGAAGGCCTGTTTACTGCTGAACTCTTTTTGTTTGACTCACTATAAAAAGGCAGCTAGGAATGAAACCTTAAGGTGACTTCTTTAGGATGTTAACCACCACCCACCCACTCCCCACAAATCTTCCACACTGCCAGCTGTCTGATTAAGGCACATTTTAAAGATTGAATTCCTGTCTCTACTTTATCAGCATTCAGTGGTGGCAGGTGTCCTGAACTCTGGTCTTTCGGTTACATTTTCATGCGGTGTTATGCATAATGGCCAAAACGCAGAAATGACCCAAATGTCCATCAACAATTAAAAAGTGAAACGAAATGTGGTGTCTCACATATATGTACATTACAATAAAATTGAGTCTTAAAAAGGGGTGAAATTCTGATACATACTAAACATGGTTGGCCGCCCTTTTGCCAGATGCCCATCTCTGGACCCATCAACAGAGGGAACTGTGTGGAGTTCAAGCACTTGTATCAAGTGATTGTTATGAAGATTGACGGAAACTGGGTGATTTCATCTCTCAACTCTCTCCAGGCTGACTTGCTCCTCTCCATGCCCATTTCATCAACCCTAGTGAAGATGTTACCACCTTCGCTCTCCTGATGGAGCACAACAGTCTCTTCATTACTCCCTCAACCTGTGGACCCACATGCCTGCCACCCCGTAAGTGGTCAGAATGGACTTTCTAACAACCAAGTTTGGTCACATTACCACCCTCAACATTGCTTAAAAACTTCCCCTGATCTGGCCCTAAATGATCTCTTTGACCTCATGTCTCAACATGGCCTCTCTTGTGGTAATTCTGAACTTCTTTCAGCTCCTCAAACACATAAAGTTTTCATTCTCATCAAATACTCAGTCTTTTCTCCTTATCTCTTTCAGCCAAAATCTTACCCAGGCCTCTCCTGAAATATTACTTACTTGGGGAAGGTGTTCGCTCACCCTGAAATGTGAAGTAAAAGCCATTTATAGGAACAATTTTAGCATTTTTAAATTATTATTCATATTTTTTACATTATTTTGTATTCCCTATAGGTTTCCCACCACCAATTCACCCATGAACCATCACCATAGTCCCTTGCTCTTTTCTACTCCTTTTTGAGCTCTTATCCTCCTTATCCTTGCTGGATGTCTCTTTCTTGTTTGGTTCACCTATATTCCGTTTATAAGTGAAACCATTCGATATTTTCCCTTTCTTTCTGGCTTATTTCGCTGAGCATTATCCCTTCTAGCTCCATCCATATTGCTGCGAATTGCATATGTTTATCTTTTTTGCATGCTGAATAGTACTCCATTGTGTATATATACCGCATCTTCTTGATCTAATCATCTATTTTTGGGCATCGGGGTTGTTTCCATATTTTAGCTATTGTAAACAATGCTGCAATAAACATACAGGTGCATTTCTCTTTTTGGATTAATGTTTTTGTGTCCTTTGGGTAGATTCCCAGAAGGGGTATTACTGGGTCGTATGGAGGCTCCATTTTTAGCAATTTGAGGAACCACCCTACAGTTTTCCACAGTGGTTGGACCAGTTTGTATTCCCACCAACAGTATAGAAGAGTTCCTTTTTCTCCACATCTTCACCAACATTTGTTTTTCCCTGTTTTTTTAATACGTGCCATTCTTGCTGGTGTAAAGTGGTATCTCATTGTGGCTTTTATTTACATTTCCCTGATTATGAAGGATGTTGAACATTTTTTCATATGCCTATTGGCCATTTGCATTTCTTCTTTAGAGAAGTGTCTTTTAAGTTCTTCTGCCCATTTTTTTTTAGATTTATTTTTTATTTATACATACAAGCTGGGGTACAGGCCAGAGGCATGGGGTGGTGAGAGGGTTCACCAGAGACAGAGCGGGGAGCAGAACAGGCAGATCAGAAATACACTGCTGAGGGGAGCAGCGGGCGAGGCAGGAGAGGTCTGCCGCACCATGTGGGATTTTCCCTGGCTGGGCGTCGAACTCGCGTCAC
This sequence comes from Scalopus aquaticus, assembly GCA_004024925.1. Taxonomy (NCBI): domain Eukaryota; kingdom Metazoa; phylum Chordata; class Mammalia; order Eulipotyphla; family Talpidae; genus Scalopus; species Scalopus aquaticus. The sequence goes on from PVIJ01000922.1 coordinate 180,942, forward strand.
CGCTGCCGACAGCTCCACAGCGCAGCGCTTAACCGCTGTGCCACCAGGGAGGCCCATCTTCTGCCCATTTTTTGACTGGATTTTTTGCTTTGTTTTTGTTGAGTCGTGTGAGTTCTTTGTAGATTTTTGTGATCTGTACCTTGTCTGATGTATGGAGTGCAAAAATTTTTTCCCAGTTTGTAGGCTGTTTTTTTTTTTGTTTTGATTAATGTTTCTTTTGCTGTACAGAAGCTTTTTGGTTTGATGTAATCCCAGCTATTTATCTCTTCCTTCACTATCCTTGCTTTGGGGGATGTGTCTTTAAAAATGTTACTAAGATGGATGTCATGTATTGTTTTGCCTGTTTTCTTCTATATATTTTATGGTTTCAGGTCTTATGTCCAAGTCTCTTATCCATTTTGAATTGATTTCCGTGCATGGTGTGAGGTAGTAGTCTAGTTTCATTTTTCTGCGTGTAGTTGTCAAGTTTTCCCAGCACCATTTGTTGAACAAACTGTCCTTGTTCCACTGAAAATTCTTTGTGCCTTTATCAAAGATTAATTGTCCATATATATGTGGGTTGATTTCTGGGTTCTCTATTCAATTCCATCGATCTGTGGGTCTACTTTCGTTCCAGTACCATACAGCTTTGTAGTACAGTTTGAAGTCTGGGAGGGTAACACCTCATTCTCCTTTTTGATCAGGAGGGCTTTGGTTATTCAAGGTTTTTTGTGATTCTAAATGAACTTCATCAGTATTCATTCTACCTCTTGGAAGTATATCATTGAGATTTTTACTGGAATAACATTGAATCTGTAAATTACTTTCGGTAGTATGGCCATTTTGATAATGTTAATTCTTCCTATCCATGAGCAGGGGATGTCTTTCCATTTCTTTGTGTCTTCTTCTATTTCTTTTAATAATGTTTTATAGTTTTTGTTGTATAGGTCTTTTGCTTCTTTTGTTAGATTTATTCCCGGGTATTTGATTTTTTGTTTGTTTCAATTGTAAAAGGGGTGATTTTCTTGATTTCCTCTTCTTCAGATTGATTATTTGCATATAGGAAGGCTACTGACTTTTGTGTGCTGATTTTGTATCCTGCTACTTTACTAAATTGGTTGATTATTTTGATTAGTTTTTTTTGTGGAGTTTTTAGGGTTCTTTATATATATTATCATGTCATCAGCAAATAGTGAAAGCTTTACTTCTTCTTCCCCTATCTGGATTCCTTGTATGCCTTTCTCTTGTCTTATTGCTCTGGCTAGGACTTCCAGCATTATATTGAAGAGCAGTGGTGACAGTGGACATCCTTGTCTTGTTCCAGATTTCAGGGGAAAGGCTTTCAGCTTTTCACCGTTTAGGATGATATTGGCTATGGGTTTGTCATATATGGGCTTTACAATGTTGAGGTATTTTCCTTCTATCCCTAGAATTTTGAGGACTTTCATCATAAATGGGTGTTGGACTTTGTCGAATGCTTTCTCAGCATCTATTGATATGATCATGTGGTTTTTATTTTTTTGTTGTTGTTGATGTGTTGGATTACATTAATTGATTTTCTGATGTCGAACCATCCTTGTGCTCCTGGAATAAATCCCACTTGGTTGTGGTGAATTATCTTTTTGATGCATTGTTGGATTCAATTAGCTAAGATTTAATTGAGGATTTTTGCATTGGTGTTCATTAGAGATATTGGCCTGTAGTTATCTTTTTTTGTATTTTCCTTGTCAGGTTTTGATATTAGTGTAATGTTGGCTTCATAAAATGTATTTGGTAGTATTCCTTCCTTCTTGATCTTTTGAAAGAGTTTGTGTAAGACAGGCACTAGTTCATTTCTGAATGTTTGGTAGAATTCATTTGTGAAACCATCTGGTCCTGGGCTTTTGTTTTTGGGGAGGGTTTTGAGTACTATTTCAGTTTCACTGCTTGTAATTGGTCTGTTTATGTGTTCTATTTCTTCTTGACCTAGCTTAGGATGTTTGTATAGCTCTAGGAATTTGTCCATCTTCTAGGTTGTTGAACTTGTTTGCATATAACTGTTCATAGTAGTGTCTGATTATTTTGATTTCTGCTGTGTCTGTTGTAATTTCTCCTCTTTCATTTATGATTCTATTTATTTGTTCTTTTTCCCGTTTTTTCTTTGTGAGCCTGGCTAGAGGTTTGTCTATCTTGTTTATTTTTTCAAAGAACCAGCTTTCAGTTCATTGATCTTTTGGATTGTCTTTTTAACTTCTATTTAATTTATTTCTGCTTTGATTTTTATTATTTCCTTTCTTCTGCTGGCTTTTGGGTTCTTCTGTTGTTCTTTTTCCAGGTCTTTGAGGTGGGATATTAGGTTCTTTTTTTTGAGATCCTTCTTGTTTTTTGATGTGAGCCTGTATTGCTATGTATTTTCCTCTTATAACTGCTTTTGCTATGTCCCAAACATTCTGGAAGGCTGTGTCCTCATTGTCATTTGTCTCAAGATACTTTTTAATTTCTTCTTTGATTTCCTCATTGATCCAATGGTCTTCCAATAGAGTGGGTTTCAATCTCCATGAGGTAGAAGGGCTCTTTGTTATCTTTTCGTGGTTTATTTCCAGTTTGATGCATTTATAGTCAGAGAGGATAGTTGGTATGATTTTGACCTTGGTGTATCTGTTGATGTTTGTCTTGTGTCCCAATATGTGATCTATCCTGGAGAATATTCTGTGCACACCTGAAAAGAATGTGTACTCAGATTTTTTGGGGTGCAGTGTCCTGTATATGTCTGTTAAACCCATGAGATCTAAGTCTTTATTTAGGGCTTTAGTGTCCTTGTTTATTTTTTGTCTCGTTGATCTGTCCATTTGTGAGAGTGGGGTGTTGAAGTCTCCCACTATGTATGTATTTTTTCTAATGTCTTTTTTCAGAGATGTTAATAGTTGTCTGACATATTTTGGTGCTCATTCATTTGGTGGATATATGTTGATGAGTGTTATGTCTTCTTGATTAATTTTTCCTTTAACCTAAATGTAATGAGCCTCTATGTCTCTTTTTACTTTTTTAAGTTTGAAGTCTATTTTATCTGATACAAGTATAGCTGTTCCTGCCTTCTTTTTTGGTCCGTTTGCTTGTAGAATTTTTTCCAACCTTTTACTTTCAATCTCTGTTTATCTTTTGTAGTTAGATGTGTTTCCTATAGGCAGCAAAAGGTTGGATTCTGTTTTTTATCCAGTCTGATACTCTGTGTCTTTTTATTGATGGTTTAATACATTTACATTCAGAATTAATACTGATATGCTGGCGTCCATATTAGTCATTTTGTTGGCCTTTTTGTGATTTTATTCCGTCCCTATTTCTGTTCTACCTATTCATTCTTCTGTTGGTTTTGACTTTAGGGTTTTTTGTAGTATTTTTTGGAGTGAGGGTTTAGTAGTGGTGAATTTCTGGACATTTTGTTTGTCTTTAAAGGTTTTTATTTTTCCTTCGTAGAGGAAGGAGAGCTTTGTGGGGTAGAGTTTCTTGGTTGGAATTTGTTCGCTTGGAGTTTGTTAAATATATCAGACCATTCTCTTCTAGTCCGTAATGTTTCCTCAGAGAAGTCTGATGTCATCCTGATAGGTTATCTGTTTCTTTGTCCTTATCATTTTCATAATTTTTTCCTTGTCTTGAACCTTTGGAAGTCTTACTATTATATGTCTTGGTGTATATTTGGTTTTGTTATGATAATTTGGTGATCATCTAGCTTCCTGTAACTCTATTTTCATATCCTTCTTTATGGTTGGGAAGTTCTTTTTGATTATCTCCTTGAATAGCTTTTCAGTTACTTGTTCTCTCTCCTCACCTTCTGGGACTCCTGTGACTCTTATATTTCCTTTCCTCATGGTGTCTAATATTTCTCTCATTGCGTCTTCATTCTTTTTTTCTTTGTACTTCTCCTTCTTTCTCTTTTTCGGTCCTTTCTGTATCCATATCTTCAAGAGTACTAATTCGTCTCTCCATTTCATCAATTCTATTTTTGTTGCTTTTCCAGAGTTCTTTAGGTCCTCCAATGATCTTATAATCTCCTGCATTTCTTTCCTTTCCTTCTCTAGGGTCTCAATTCTATTGCTCTGATCATAAATTACTTTTCTTGTATCGTTCTTTTCCTTTTTGTTTTCTATATGTTTTTTAATCATGAACATTTTAAATTCTTTATCTGGCATGGAGAAAAGCTCTTCTATGTCATTGTTGTGTTCTGGTGGCTGATTTTCTTTTTGTGTCATGACCTTTGCCTGTGGGCTTGCTTGGTTATTTGTGGTTTTTCTTCTCCCTGTTGTTTGTCTTCTGTTTTGTTCTACCCCTTGGGACACTGTGATACTGGTGTTGGCAGGCATTTCTTCGGAGTGCTCCTTCTGGGGTGTCTGAAACTGGTGGTCTGACCAGGTGCACCCCTATTACTCCAGAGTGCCACAGTCCTGCTGGGGTGCTGTCCTGCTGCTCCAGGTGCCAAGGGGTCACTTCTGCCCCCTGTGATTCTGTGTGCTGGCCGGTTGTTCTATAGATCTGGGCACCCAGAGTCCACTCCCACCCCATGTGTGTGCTGCCCTTTGTCTGTTTCTATTGCTGAGGGTGGGTGGGTGGGTCTGCTCCCTTCCTGCCAGGAAGCATACCTAGGCACTGTTTCGTGCACGCCTGGTGCCTGGTCATTGCTTCTAGCATCTGGGGTGGGGCTCCACTCCTTCCTTGTGCTCCTGCAGCACGACCAGTTCCAGCCCTGGGGGGCCCTCCTGCAGTTGAAGTGTGCTGTGTGTGACAACGATTCCTTCCCCTGTGGTGCCAGGAGTCTTCCTCCCCAAGCTCACCTGGGGGCTCAGCCAGAGCAGCGGCTGGAGGTTTGGAGTTGGTTGTTCAGTCCCTAAAAACCCCTAGCCTGGGGGCTAATTTGCTCCCAGCAGCTACTCTCCAATCCTTGTGCTCACCCTTCTGTATTTGGGGTGCACTGAGCTTGGTAGTTCCTTCCCCTATATCCATTTTAGCATTTTATAATTCCCCCATTGTGCCACTTTCTTGAAATAGCCCTGAGAAGAGAGTTCAAAACATATTACACCCACTAGTTTCTGTACAGACTCCTTGCTGGTTTTATTTATCTTCCCTTTCAGTTTCCATCCCAGTCCCCTTTCCCACTTAAGCACCCATGCTGATTTGGGGTGTATGTCTATAAATGCAAGCATATCTTTGTATAATATGTAGTGTGTTGTTTCTATATGTATGTATACTTCAAATTTATATAAAAAGAATTATATTATAGGTGTCTATTTCTTACATTTCTCACTCAAATCTGTGTTTTAAATTTGTCTGTGTCATTAAGTATACATCTTGTTTCATTGGTGCCAACTGATGCATAATATTCGACAGTTTGATTTCATCACATTTTACTTTTCTCTTCTCCTAGTGGAGAACATTTAAATTGTCTTCAAGTCTTTACTAGCACGATGTCTTGATGAATGTTCTTGTATGTGCCCTCTTATGGACCCATGGAAGATTTTCCATGGAATATAGAACAAAGAGTTAAGCAGATTAGTCACAGAGTGAACATAAACTGTAATTCAACAGAAGTCCCTCTTCATCTGCAGATTCTGTTGTTTGCAAATTCACTGACTCACTAACCCCACAAGCAATACTCATGGCATTTTCTGAGTCCCTTATGGACAAGCTCAGAATTGCAAAATATCTGAGTCATCAATGCACACATTTTCAGTTGAGAAAGTAAGGAAACACTCTGCCGTCTTGTTTTGGCTCTCATTTTATAATTCTGTCCTTTCCATGGTCTGTAGTGCTGATTTGGGCAATTTCACTGTTTAAAATGGTACCTGAACATACTGCTAACGTGCTATCTTCCAAAGACACAAAAATGTTCTTAAGCACAAGTCTGTGACGTGCCTTAAGGAGAAGTTACGTGTGTAAGCCAGGCTTCATTCAGGCATGAATCGACTGTGCTGTTGACTGTGAGTTCAATGTTAAAGAGCAACAATATGTATTAAATAAGTGTTTTTAAACAGAAACACACACATAAACACACAGAGAAATACATAAGGCTTTGTGTTGGTCAGCTGACAAAAATGTGACCAGAAGCCTACAAGGCCCTATCTCCCTAGAAGAATGACTTGGTGTTCACTAGTTCAGTGTTCACACCTCCCAATTTCAAAACTATAGTAACACAAACAGTATGGTGTTGGCATAAATATAGACAAATGAATTAATGCAATAGAGTTGAGAATCTGGAACTTAAACCTATCTAAAGTCAATTGATTTTTTACAAGAATGCCAAGACCATTCAATAAGGCAAGAATAGTCTTTTCAATAAATGGTGCTGGGTAGCCACCACAAAAGAATGAAGATGGGCCATTAGCTCACACTGTGTTTAAAAGTTAACTCAAACTGGACCAAAGACCTAAATGTACGAGCTAAAGATGTTGAATTAAAATACTGGACACCTGAAACATAAATATTGGAAGCATTATATACAACTAGAAGAAAACATCTTCATGACCTTAAATTTGACCATTGACCATTTGACACAAATGATAATAAAAAATAGATAATTTTGACTTCATCAAAATTTTAAAATTTTGTGCTTCAAAGGACACCATCATGAAAGTGCAAAGACTACCCACAAAGAGAAGAAAACATTTTTAATTTCTATGACTGATAAGTGACTAATATACAGAACATATAAAAGCTACCACTCAACAGCAAAAGACAAACAGCCTAATTAAAAATGAACAGAAGAGTTGAATAGACATTTCTCCAGAGAAGATATACAAATGGCTAATAAGCACATGAAGAAATGTTCAAGACCATTAGTCTCTGGGGAAATGCAAATCAAAACCACAATGAAATGCCATTTCACACCCAAGAGAACACTGTAATTTAAAAAATGAACAAATAAGTAAAACATGTTGGTGAGGATATGAAAAAACTGGAACCCTCAGACTTTGCTGATGAGAATGTTCAAGATGTTACTACGGCAGTGGGTAAGAAGGAGCTCGACTGTGAAGAAATACAACAGAGCAAAGGACAATGGGAAGCTACAGGAGTTTACTGTTCCAACCCCTGCTCTGTTAATATAACCTCCTTCCCAAAATGGTTCTCAGTCTCTTCCTTCTGCTCACTATTACAAGCCCTGCTCTGTAATATTTGTATTATCTCTCTTCACAGATATTTTCAGCTTCAAAAAGACCTTTCAGTTGCAAATAAAGATGCCCAAGAGTCCGGATACCGGATAAGCACAGGCCCTTTGGGCCATACACGCAAGGATGAGAAGAACATGACCCAAGGTAACCGAGGTCCTCACTAACAAGATAATTGACACATCCCTGGCTGGAGATTTAAAATGTTAATGATTCCTGCCATGTTACACAACTACAAATGCACCCTCACCACTAGAGGACCTAGTAACACGCTTCGCTGACTCTGCCCCAGAAGCCTGACCCCAACACGCCTTCTTGTTAAATAAAAAAAAGCAAAACTGTACCTTGTTTGGGGACACAGTCCCTTAAGGATAGCTCCCTGGAACCCGTGGCTCTTTCTAAATAAAACTTTTACTTTCTCCCTTACTTTATCTTGGTAGTGTGATGAGTCTTCGTTGTTTTCTTGAGTGAATGTCTAAAGGACTCCATGACAGCTCTGTGGGAAGCAGTTTGTCAGTTCCTCCAGAATTTAACATGGAATTACCACACGACCCAGCAATTTCACTCTTGGCAATATGCTAAAATATTGAAGACAGGTGTTCAAGCATAAACTTGCATGTGAATAGTCCTATCAGCGCTATCATAATAATCAAAAGGTACAAAACAATCCCAATGTCCACTGACAATGAATGGAATTTTCAAATACGGTTCATAACACCACGGAATGTCATTCAGCCTAAAGGAATAAATTGTGCTACGTGGATGAATCCTGACAACTTTAAGGGAGGTGAAGGAAGCCAAACACCAAAGGGCAAATATTGTTTGCCCATGTGTAAGCTGTGTAGGACAGGCAAGTTCAAAGAGACAGAGAGTGAATGGGAGGTTGTCAGGGACTGGGGAGGGAGAATGGGAGTCACTGCTTCAAAATAAAAGGGATGGTGGTACAACATTATAAATGATCCCACTGAGTTGGACACTTAAAATGGTGAAATTGCACGTCTTATGTTACATGTATTCACTACAGTTTTAAAAATTAATAATGTAATATACTAAAGAACCACCCAATTGTATACTTAAATGGTATGAGGATTTAGCTAAAAAAAAAACTGTTTTAAAAAAGAAATGCACTACTGATAAATGCTGCAACAAAGGGGAGCCGTCAGACAACTGTACAAAGTGAAAAGAGCAAGTCACGAAAGACCACACAGAGTACTTGAACTATCTAGAATGGGTAGAGCTATCGACAAATCTATAGACAGAAAGTAGATTCCTGGTGGCCTAGGGCTAGGGACAGTTGGAGGGGAAAGGGTAGTGACTGCTGGGTAGGGGGCAGAAGAGCAGATCAGGAAGCTGTGCTATATGTTCACATGGAAGACCACTCCGCTAGCAAGACAGATAAATTCATGCCATTTGCAGCAACATGAATGGAGCCAGAGGGGACTATGCTGAGCGAAATAAGTCAGATGGAGAAAGGCAAGTACCGGATGAAGTTTCTTTTTGATTAAAATGCTCCAAAATTAATTGTGGTGAATGTCACAGTTTGTGAATACATGAAAAACTGTTGCATTGCAGGGCCCCCTGGTGGCTTAGGGGTTAAGTCTTAGCACTATCACCTCTACTGCCTGAGTTCAATCCCAGGCCAGGGAGCTAACCCACATACAGTGCAGCAGACCTCTCCTGTCTCTCCCACCGCTCCCCTTAGCAGCATATTTCATTAAATCTGCCTGTTCTGCTCCCCAGTCTGTCTCTAGTGAAGCCTCTCACCCCTCCTGCTCCCCTCCCTTGCACCTCTGGTCTACGCCCTAGTTCTTTTATGCACAAACAAATAAAAACAAATCTTTTTTTTTTTAAAAAAAAAAACATTTCAGTGCACACTTGAGATGGGTGAATTGTCTGGTATATTAATCATATCTCAATAAAAGTGTTTTGAAAATGAGATGATGTGTGCAAAGGCCTAGCCTCAGTCCTGGCCCCTGCGAGTCCCCAGCACAGCACAACCTGCAGAGGTGCGGGTGAGGTGACGGCGTTCCCGCGATGATGTACTTCATGCAGTGGAACACCGAAGTCCTGCTCTTAGATGGTGAAAACAGTTCTGTGATTATCTCGGCACTTAGTAATTTTACTGTAAGTGGACAGCGTGCCCCTGAGGTGTGTCTCCTCCCAAAGTGACGCAGCCTAGCAGAGGGGATGGGCCCACCTCAAGAGCATACACACTGACCTACCTCCCCTTTGCCCCCTCTCAAGCTTCCAGATGCCCTAATTGGCCTCTAGAGGGGAAGCGGATCTCATTGAAGGGCCTTAATTAATCCCTAGGAATCTGGGTACCCACATTCTCCTCTCACTCCACTCTAACTCCCCAGTTACTTGTTTCAGACAAGAAAAAAACTCTGCAGACTCCCCAAGGAAAGAGAAGCCTTGGGCGCGGGTGCCATGCGAGGTCTGTGCTGACTATTATAATAAGGCCCCAACGGCCCTGCCTCATCAAGGCAGACACAGCACTTGGAAGGGAACCCTGAGCGCCCTTCCTTGGCGCTGCTCCTGCTCTGCCCCAGCACACCTTTGCCTATGTGACAGGCGCGTGTTCTCACCTGGCTTTCACATGCCATTCATTCAGACATCTCTGTTTCTCCAGCTTTTTCGGTTCTGCGGTTTTGGAGGCGTGGTCTGATCTCTACCTGGTGAAGTGTCACTTGAAAGTCCTGGGCTCACTAGAGCCAGTTCTGTCCCACACTTCTGTTCGTCCTTCAAGGCCCAGTGCAAACACTCTTCTGTGGAGCCAAAACCGAGTGCCAGCCAGGCCACCTCGCCCTCCGTGGGGCACAGACCCACAGCGAGCAGAAGCCGGATGTGAGGCAGGCGAGGCCTCAGGAGTCTCGGCTCGGAGCCAGTGTGTTCCTGACTCTAATGTGGGATGCTTGGCATGAACTTCATACTGGTTATTCTAAAACGAATTCTGGAGTCAAATAAAATCAAGGAACAAGACACAAAGTTTTCCTTACTGAAGGACTCCTCATAGCCTCTCTAAATTCACATCTTTTGTGGTTCTCCAAGAAAGTTACAGTGAACAACAGGTCCCAAACTTCTTTGACTACAGAATCTTTTTGTTTTGACTCCTAAAAAAAAAAAATCTTTTTGACTCCTGAGCATCTTATGGGAGTGATAATTGGAAAACTCTGATTCAATCACAACGCACAGGAACCCACACCAAATCAGGGGCTGGGTGGGGGTGGGGTATACAAAAATGAGCCTTAGATGGGAGCCCCAGCAGTGCATGTGGTGTGGTGACGTGCATCTGAGGAGGTGTGACCCTGTGTCTCTGATCACATACAGTGTTGTATACCACGTTCACCTCAATAAAAAGAGAGTAATTTTTTTTTAAAGAATGAAATGCGAAGATGAAGCTGTAAAAACTAAAGGAAGTCTAGGCATAGACTAAGGACTCCCAGAGCCTGGCACCGAGTCGAGTCCACAGCTCTGTCACTATTTGTGGGATGGACCAATGTTCATGATGTCCCTGACAGATGTACTATGGGGTAACACTTGATTTTACATCTTAAACAGACTGTGTCAGCTGTTGTTGACAAAGGTCCATTTTGGCCTTATTCCTCCTATGAAGTAACTGAAAACACCACACCCAGACAAGCTCTTTAGTGGGGCCACGTAATGCAGCCATAACATTGGCCTGTATAAGTTAGCCTTTTGTTCGAAGCAGTGACTTCACCCCTGAGCTGACAGTTCCCTGGAAAGTGGAGTGGGACAGGGGAGAATGTCCCAGCCCTCCCCGTGGTTGGGGCCAGTCTTGCAGATCAGGACGCATTCCTGGGAAGAGCCCTGTGGGCCGAGACCCCTGAAACAACTCGTGGAGGCAGGTGTGTTCTAGGCCACCCTCACCCCTGTGCACCCAAGCTCTGGCTACCACAGGTCCTCTTGCCAATTCTATGTCTCTAGCATCTTCCCCTCTCTCCCCATTAACACCACTATAATGACTTAGTTTCATCTTCTCTTCCCTCAGGAGTCCCTTTCTTCCATTTTCAGGCCCTTGAGCTGCAAGGTCAAGAACAGAGTTTCCCTAACACAATAGAAGAGCTCATGCTCTGAATGGGTGGTTGCTCCTGGCAGACACAAGTCTTAACCAGAGGTGGAGAGCAGGTCAGGACAGCTGGGGAACAAAGCTGATCCCTTTTCCAGGATGGCGGTGTCCAATATCATGAAACTGTCAGTGGCTAAAGTCTATGTGACTAATAATTTTCTGGAAAGAAATGCCAGGCACTCACGTATATTATCTTTTCTATGGGCAAAGACCAACAAGAGGTGCTGTTGGGGTGGGGGAGGGAGGGAGAGAAGGTCTGTCTCTCTGTTTTCACAGGAATAGAGATGGTCATTGGTCATATTCTGAATCCCCAGCATATGGAGACTTGGCAAAAGAGAAGGACCAAGATGGATGGATGGATGGATGGATGAGTGGGAAGATTGCTGAATGAGATAGCATCAAGTTTGGCCTCAGAGAACTCCCCTATTGGGTAGAATGATTTCTAGAACTCTCCTGTCACCCCAGTTTCCCCTAAAAAGTCCTCAGGCTTGGCTTAGAAAGAACAGGCCTTTGATCCAAGACCATCTGCCCCTGAAAAGGAGTTGCTGTTCTAGGACAACTGAGTCCCCAGTCACTGGGGTGTGCAAAACACACTAGATAGGCACTTAGGAGGCTGCTGCAGGGCTCCCCACAGCTCTAACTGGAAGTGCTCACAGATGCCTGCTCTGGTTGACTTGATTTCCCTCACTTTCCTCCAGTGTCTAGGGAGACTTGACATGGGGCCAAGAGGTCAAGTGAAGGGACTTACAGCCCTAATGGGCAGAACCAGAAGGGTCCATCAAGGGTGGGAATTCAATCAGCAGGAGTCTCCTGATGAATTCTCTCACCCTGGGTATGAAGTAGGGGACTGGGGTGCCCCCTCCTGCCCAAGCCCCTGGAGTGTCTGTCTCTTCTGCAGTGCTACTCTGCTCTGGACCCCTACCACAGACAGCAGATTCAAGGAGCAACCTGGCCGTGGCTCTGCACTGCCTGGCTATGTGGCCACTGCCCTTCACTAGGCCTCAGTTTCCCCCTCTCTAGAATGGGGGATTATAGGAGGTCATTTCGGGCCCCTTTTGGCTTTGACATTCTCCGATGGTCAGCAGCATCAAGGAGCGAGCATAAGCAACATCATTCTCCCTGAGGCCATGGGGACTCCAAGGATCAGATGCCCTGTTAAGCTCAGAACTCCAGAAGATTCTGGAGAGAGTAGTGCACAGGCCAAGGCAAAATGCTGACCCACTGTGGTCTTCAGGGCTCCAGGGTCTCCTAGTGGCCTGTTTGGGAAGGCTGCAGCTGGAGAGAAGCAGGGGTGGGTGTGGGGGAACAGTGTGGGAAAGGCCCTGGAGAGGGCAAGGAGGAGGTCAGTCTAAATGATGCAAAGAGCTGAGAGCAGGAAGACAAGACAGGACCAGGCTAGACAGGACCCAGTGTCAAGTGAAAGAGCCTGACTGAGGGCAGCAGGGAGCTCAGGAAAGGTTTGGCACGGGGAGGGGCTGGGCATGGTCAGAAACATGCTTTAGAGGTTCACTCTGAGTGGAGCACCAAGAGGGGCGGGTGAAGGCTGAGAGCCCAGTGAAGAGGCTGCTGTACTGGTCAGGGAGAGAAAGACAGGCAGTCAGGTTAGGCGATGGCCTGACGGGAGTGTTGAAGGGTGGGTGGGGGACACTTTGAGGGAGAGATGACAGACTTAGTAGCTGACCAGCTCTGGGCTTGGAGACCCTGATTGCCTCATAGATCACACACAGAATCTTACAGATGGGGAAACTGAGACCCAGAGATGGACGAAGTCCTGCCCAAGGTCACAGAGCAAGACAGTGCTGACATGGTCTGGAACCCAGGCTTTCTGACTTGCAGCCGCGGGCCCTCCTTTTTCCCAAAGTGACACAAATAATAAAGGTAAAACTATGGGGGTTTCACAGAGCCTTGAATGCCAAGCCTGCAAATGTGGACTGTTCCTCTGAGTGATTGGAACACAGCAGGTTCTTAAGACTTGGCAGCATTTCTTGTTTCTTTGCCTTTCCTCAATAGGGAGCCTTCTAGCGCTATGCTAGCCTGGCTGTGTATAGGCTAACTCAAACCCCTCAGTCTTCATATAGAAGTGAGAGGTCTTCTCTTCTTTATAAAGAGAAAGTACAAAGCCCAGAGAGGTAAAGAGAATCACCTCAAACCACACAGTAAGTTAGTAGCTCATATATTCTACAATTCCAGAATAGCTCTCCAGCACACTGGAAACAAGACTCAGGAGTCTGAAATTATGGGCCTGGGGAAGGAAGGGTCCTCACAAGTGGGTGACGGAAGCAGGAACTTGAACCTGGGTCAGATGCCTGGGCCCAGGGCAGCAGCCAGGCAGCCCTCTCTCCTCCTGCCTCCCCTCCACAGCTGCAGTCCTGCGAAGCAGCCTGCTTCCTAACTCCCTCCCTCAGCAGTTATTGTGCCCCCATCTGTCTTGCTGGGGGCCAGCGCTGGGGCAGCGCCAGGCTGCCTTCAATTACGAGCCAATAAAAATGAGATGTGCTGTGCTATGTGCGGCTGCTGGGCTGCCAGCCCCACCCCCACCACACCCCTGCCAGCCTCTGCACCAGGGAAGATTGGATTTTGTGTCGTTCATTTTTTATCTCCAGTTCATGTCGGATGGGAAGATACAGGACGTGGGCAGTGGATAATTTTATCCTTCCTCTGCTTACCAGGTGCAGCACAGAGAGGGGGGTGTGATGTCCTTAGGTCACCTGCTGCCCTCCTGTGGGGAGACCCCCCCCACCCCCAAGCTACTAGACCTGGGCTTGTGTTCTCTGCAGGGGCAAAATGACATGTGTGCCGGGCAGGAAGATGAGGGACCTTGCTTCAAGTCTTGGCCATGTTGCTAACCCACTTGCACCCTTGGGGCTGTGTCTGAAGCCTTCCTGAAGGCCCTTCTCTATGCCAAGCCCTGTCTAGGCAGGCAGAGACCACAGAGAAAAAGCAGGCAGTGAATGCCAAGAAAACAGACACCCCATGGGAGCGTGGCTGACATTAGGACTAGGCACAAAGACTGAGGAATTGCCAGGTAGGGAGTGAAGGAAGGGAGGAGAAGGCTTTCAGGCAGAGACAGAACAAAACACGGCAGAAGGCAGTGAGTGACCAATGTGCTCTTAGAGCCCTATGTTTGGGGCAAAGGGTAGATGCAATGGGGGAGAGGAGAATTTTAAGCAGAAAAGTGTTGTGGTCAGATTTCCATTTTAGAAAAATCTCTCCAACTACCATCTGAAAAGCAGGTTTGGGGGTGGTGATAGAGAATGAAGGCAGGGTGAGGAGGCTACAATGGTCCAGAAAAAAGAAGATGATTGCTAAATTAGGGCAATAATAGTGAATCCAAAAATAATTATAATCATTATAATCATTATAGTGAATACTACTGTTGAGTATTATTGTTATTATGGAATCAGCACAGTGCTAGGTATTAACATCATTGTTTCTAATCTTCAAGTATGTTATTATGCTGATTTTGTAGATAAGGAAGTTAAGTCTTGAGTGAATTAAGAGAGTTGCTCAAAGTCATATAGCCAATAAATGGCAGAGGCAAAATAAAATCCAGGTCTGTCTAACCCTGAAGCTCTCTTTAAACTGCATTCTTCTTCCTGGAAAGAAAGACGGTTCCCAGAAAATCAAAGCAGGCATAGACTCCACCTGATTTCTGCAGCTGTTTGGATTTGGGAAGCATAGGACAGAGAGGCATCAAGGTTGATATGTAGGCACTGACCAGGGAGACTGGGTGGGTAGAGGGGGCACGAGAAGAAGGAGCATGTATGGAAGAAGAGGATAGGTTTGGTCTTGACTGGTTGAATTAGAGCCAACTGAATATCTGGGTATCGCCAAGACCTTGCTTGAAGACAGAGATTTGGGAACCATGACACATGGGTTGTCACGGTTGTATGAATGGATTGGGTCATTAGAGGGAGGCTGTACAGTGAATGGAAGATGGAGGCTGGAATTTTGGAGAATTCCAACCCTGAGAGAATGAGTAGGATGGAGAGGGAATCAGAATGACGTCAGCTCAGGAGGAATGGACTTGCTTCAGGAAGGTCAAGGAGTATGTGTCCCATGCTGTTGCCATGGGGTCATGACGATGAAAACTAAAAGCCAGGTAGAGGGACCAGCAGGCAGCAAATGCAGTGGCTGGACCCCATGTAGTAGACGTCAGAAGCCTCAGCAAAGTGGTCTTCATGGATGTGTGCTACCAAATGGTTGGAGGGGTTTATTTATACCTTATACATGGCCCCAAACTCTCTCTGCACAGGCTTAGGGGTGGTTTGATTCTTACACACTCCTATCCAACCTTCCTAGAAATCCTGAGCCAGATGAGGAGCATAGCAGATTTAGGAGGGGAAATAAAGGTGAGATGTGAATGAAAGGGAAAAAAATTGTAGAAGGAAGAAAGACCAAGAAATGCATAAAGAATGCTAGGGAGGTCTGACAACTGAGAAACCACCAAGGTGAAAAGATTTATTTTGATACTATTTTCCAATAATTGTAGTTAACAAGGAAGAATTCACACCTCACCATGGCAGAAATGCTAAAGAAGTGAAGAAGAGTAACAACCATGTGTACCCAGCGAAACAACAGTGCAAGTATCAGACTTTTGCCTTAATGACATGTTGGCTGGGTATAAGAGTGTGTGAGCAGAAAAGCAGAAGTTGAGCAGGGTAGAGAACACTCAAGTGTCATCAACCAAGCACTTAGTGTCTTCACTCCTCTTTTTAATATTGCTGGAAAATTTGCTGCAGAACTACTAGAGCTATACCATGTTTTGCAATTTACATAGCTAGTTTCACATTTGATTGACAAGGTGTTTTTTGCTTTGGTTTTTTTTTTGGGGGGAGGGGGCTGTTGATGGGCATAAATTGCTTTCCTCTAGAAAGCAATATGCTTAGGGCAGGTTAGGTAGACAGTAGAAGCCAGGTTGAAGAGGACTGAAGAAGTTTAGACAGCAAGTAAAGAAACTCTTTCAAGAAAATGACTGTACATTGATAGTGAAGAAAAATGAGGAATAGCTATAGAGTAACAGGAGTTTGAAAATTTTTGAGATGAAAAAAGTCATAAACATCTGGAACCAGTAGAAAGAACAAGTTTGGTGGGACCAGTTTCTGGTGGAAAAGGATAGAAAATGAGCTCCCAGGTCTTGAACTGGAATGGCGGCTCTGTGGTCATTATACTCCAGCAGAGTATGTAAGAGCTTGAGACTATAGCAAGATGGCTGTAGAAATCTAGTTCTATCAGGATCGTGTAACTGGTCAAGTTACTCAAGGCAGAGAATTCCGTTTATTGTTTCCAGAAGGGGGAGACTCACAGTGTTCATCCCTTAGCATTATTATAAAGAGTAAATGAGATGATATATTTAAGGTGCTTAGAATTGTGCCTGGCACATGTTACATGCTTGAGAAGTTAGCTGTTAGTTGGCAAGAAAAATTAGAATATTGATGTGGCCTGCGGAAACTCCTCTTGGAAAGGAGGAATGATGGTCAGCTTACACCAACAGCTTTGCTCCTGAGACAAAGATTTGGGTTAGACAGAGCTGGGTTCACCTTATCTTACCATGCCAAGCAACAGTGTTTTCAACCAGACCAAGCTCCATCTCAAAAGGGGGTTGTGAAGTCCTCACAGTGTCAGTGTGTAAAGCACTGAGCACAGGGCCAGGCACTTTGAGGTGTCAGTGGGTATTGGCTCCTGACAACATTATTCACTCTTTCCAGTGACATAGACCTGACAGGAGTCTGCTGAGAGGCACAGAGAGCCAGGTTCTGGAGCTTTAAGTGCAGGAAGTTGTGCTGGGTCACAGGGTGGGGGGTGCTGGGCACTGCAGGGGGTCAGAATGGGCCCATTGCCCCACTTCCTGCAGAGTGCCTGAGAGAGGAGGAGAGGCCAAGAAAAGCTGCAGGGGTGAGGGAGTCCAAGGCTGAAGGCCTCCGTGAAGGTGAAGACAAGAGGAAGGGCCAGGAGAAAGGTCTGCGGTAGGAGACGGTTTCTGAGTTTCATTCAGTGAAACCTTCCTGAGCACTTAGGTGACACCCAGCTGCTGCTTGCTGCACTCTATATTCATGAGCTCGTTCAACCCCACCCCCACCCAGCATGAAGAAAGCAGGTCCAGGGGCGGTGTCCCCACAGCTCTGCAAGGCCTTGTGATCCCTGATCAGGTACAGACCAGAAACAGTTCTCTAACCTCTGGCGAGGTAGGGCAGTAAGATTTTAATGAGTAGGGTGATAAGATTTCCTCTGTCATGAGTGTAAGTTGGGAAGGAGGGAGCATTTGGCAATAAGAGTACAACAGAGAAGCCCAAAGGAAGGACCATTAGCTGAACCACAGCCATGAGAAGTCACATGTAAGCAAAAGTCATGGGAGTGGGGACCCCTGGTGGCTCAGGGGGTTAAGTGCAGCACTATGAAGCCACATGGCGCAGCAGACCTCTCCTTTCTTGCCCACTGCTCCCCTCAGCAGTGGATTTCAATCAGTCTGCCTGTTCTGCTCCCCACTCTGTCTCTGGTGAATCCTCTCAACCCCCCATATGCATACCTCTGGCCTACACTCTAGCTCTTGTATGCATAAATAAACAAATCTTTAAAAAAAGTCATGGGAGAGCAAGAGTCTCTGAGGAAGAAGCTGCAAAGCAGAGCAGGGAACAGAATGGGCCTACATGCAGTGGGAGGTGAGCGGAGAGCAACAGAGGCCCACACACAAGGCTAGAGAGGGGCGAGGCCTCTGCACTCCCAGGGCTCAGGTTCCCCTTGCATTCTTCCGGAGTCAGCTCCTTCCCCTAGCCCCCTTTGCCTAATGGGCTGAAAGTGACTTTCTGCTCTTTGCAACTAAAGAATTCCAAATAAAGCATATCCCTACTTTGCAGATGAGGAAACAGCCTGAGGTGGAAAATGAAAAGTCACGCCCAGCTAGCTGGCTAAGCAGCAGAGCTTGAATTAGAATCTACGAGACTTCTTTCCCCAGAGCCCACTCATCCCCCCTCCTTAGCCCCAAGTAAGCCAAGGCCCTTTCTCTTCCTCTGCAGTCTCCCTCAGAGGCTGGTGCCCTGAGGGAACGAATGACAACCCAGTGGAGACAGATGCCAGCAAGGGGCTCGCCCAGTTGGGAGTGGTGGCTGGACTAGGTCTGATCCATTCTCCAAGTCTCCCCTCCCCTTCAGACATCCCCAGCCCCTACACTGAGGACCCTTGGCATTCATGCAGACAGTCCCTCCAGTCACTTGGCATCAAATTTCAGGGCCTAGGGAGAGGGAGATCTGGCTTGCAGGACCCAGCAGGGGAGACGAAGACCAGACCTGAGCCATGGTGGTGAGAGTAAACATCTCCTCAGAGCAGGGCTCAGCTCTACAGTCCAATAATCTCGTGGGAGCCTTACAACTTCCTAGTAAAGTCAGCGCCCTTATCCCCATTTTCCACCTGGGGAAACTGAGGCTATGCGCTATTAAGCACCCTCCCCGCTGGCCAGTAAGGCCCGCAGCTGGGGTGTCCCCTCTGGCCTCTTGCGCCTCCTGATGCTGCAGTTGCCTCCTTCCTAGGAACCAGCTGCGCTCCATGAGCGTGGGTGGACCCTGCTGCGGAATTCCCTGGCTCTGGCTTGTCGCTTTCCTCTCGGGGCTCCGCTGTGTGGTGAGGGGTCCACTGGATTTCTAAGATCTGCCGCCTACTCTTGCCCTGGGTTACAGTCTCCAGGCCTGGCATCATTCAGGCCCCTCCCCCCCAATAATTAATCTCCAGCCAACAGTCCCAGCTGCAGTACTTTCATCATCCAATTACCGGAGTTGCTGGCACAATAAATCTTGGTCACACAAATGCAGGCGAATCTACAGCTATTTTCATGGCCATTACTGTGCATAGGACATTGGGGCTCAGGTCATTTGCCTCTGTGATGTGGAGGCCGTCCCCACCCCCATTTCCCCTGCCTCCTTTCATGCCCCACCCACCCATCCTGTTCCTCCCGTCATCCCCTTCAGCATACCTTCCTCCCTTCCCCTCCCTGTCTGTAGGCACAGAGGCCAACATCAAAAGACTGTGTGACCTTGGCCAAGTCAATTCACCTCTTTAAGCTTCTAGTTCTTTACCTGGAAAATAGAACAACATTAGTGACCTCATAGGGGTTTATGAGAATTAGATAACCCAAGGGGAAAATTAGATAACCCAATTAAATAACCTCACTGGTGACATATCAGATGTTTGTCAGTGGTCTCTGCTATTTTCTTAACACCTACATATTTATTTTAGCATGTACTAAAAAATAAATACCAAAACTATGATTTCATGATTATTACCTAGGAAAGTGAAATTTTACACACACACACACACACACACACACACACTCACTCACTCACACTCACACAAATAATATGCTAGAGAAAATATTGAGAATAATACTTGGGGGCCTCACTGATGGCACAGCAGGTTGAGCACAGCGCTCTGGAGCTGTCTGCAGTTGCGGTGAGAGCTCGATGCCCGGCTGGGGAGATTCCCACATGGCACGACAGACCTCTCCTGCCTTGCCTGCTGTTCCCCTCAGCAGTGTATTTCTGATCTGCCTGTTCTGCTCCCCACTCTGTCTCTGGTGAAACCTCTCATCGCCCCACACCTCTGGCCTGCACCCAGCTTCTATGCAAAAATAAAATAAATCTCTAATTAAAAAAAGAAGAATACATGGATTTAGCAAAAATCATAAAGGGGGCATGAGAGTGAAAGACGTTTGGACACCTCAGTGCTTCCCTGATAAATATTTGTCCTGTTCCCCAAACCCCTTCCTACAGAGCGGAATGTAGGGAGTACAGAGGAGGGGGACTGGACCTGCCCTGAGAGAAAACTTCCTCTGGTATGGGGAGGCACCCCAGGGTCCCTCATTATGTGAGAAACCTTCCCCAGGCCTGTTCCAAGCCTGCCATGGGTAAGGGAACAGGCACCTCATACAGCAAGCAGGTCTCTGCCCTCAAGGAGCTCCGGTCTCCCTCACTTCTAAACTAAACCCCTCCGGGTCCACCAAGGTAGCTGCCTGATCTTGTCAGGGTGTAGAGCAGAACTCCCCCTGAGGCCTCTGATGTGTAGAATTACAGTGAAGGCCCCATCCTGAGGAAAAGAGACTTTAAGACCACATTCTATAAAAAGAGACCAAAAGCAGCTCAGGCGCACAGTAGGCAGGGAGAGGGAGACATCATCAGTAGCCTTGTGAGAGAGGAGTGCTGAGAAGTTACTCCCCTGATGGAGAGTGGAGAGTATTCCAGAACCCCTCATAGAAAGGGCGTGCCTGCCGCCCTCCCCTGCGCTTATCCAGGCATAAAGAGGGTTATGCAGGCCACAGCTCCCACTAAGGGGGTCTGTTCCAGCAAGCAGCAATGTAAGGAACAGAGGGAGGACAACAGGAAGGGTTCAGAGGACCCTCCCAGGTTTTCCAGGCCTCAGGCAGGCACAGATTTCAGCAGTTCCCACACTCCAAACAAAGAGCAAGAACTTTACAGATGGGGATGGAGCTATGGTAGGCTGCCTCAGACCAGGTCAGAATGACATCACCCCCAGAAGGGGCTGGGGCCTTGACTCTCTGACAGCCACCTCTGAGTGGGGCTTTGGCTACGCAAGGGTCTCAGGGGAAACCAAATATGAAAAGAAAATCACGTCCACCACCTTTCAGCTACTAGTCAGTAGACCACCATTCTCTAATGGAACCAGACTGAAGCAGACCCTACGCTCATGCACACACACAGAGCTTCCTCCTCTGGAAAGCCTTGGCTCCTCTCAGAATATCAGCTTCCCTTTGGGGACAATAGAGTTATAATTGATGCCCCAAGGCAGTCTGAAAAGACCTCGCAGTTTGCTGCTGTCTTTGAAGGTTCCAGGTGCCCAAGGTAGTCGGCAAATTGGGAAAGTCTGCCACCTAGTGGTCAATATTGGTAGTGTCACGAGACAGGTCTGGGAACTCCCAAGCACAGAGTAACTGTATGACCTTGGGCAGTCTCCAAGTCTCACATCTAAGATGTGGGGCAAACGTGCCACCCTCACAATGTCGTAACGGGCATTAGACTAAACGATCACACGTAGGTACCTAACACACTTGCTGCGTGACCTTCTACAAGGCACCCCGTCAATATGTAAGTCTGTTCCCTCTTTTATACAGAGTGGGCCTTCACTCCTACCCTGGAGGGACAGCAAGGAGACCTGGTGGGGTTGTGCCCTTCGCTGGCACCTGGGTCCTCCTCTGCCAGCAGGTAGGTCTCCTCCCTGGGTCACTGTGGCTCCACCAGACAGAAAATAGAGGCAACTCATGACCCCAGGTTCCCCACAAACTGCCCCCCACCCAGGCCAATTGGCCCTGAGCAGACAGAAATGGGAACAAGACTGGGATGGAGAAGACAAACTCATCACATCACATGGACATGCTCCGAATCCTCCAGAGCCTAAGAGGGCCATGCTGTTGTGTCTACTCAGAGAGAGGGAGTGCAGGCCCAGGGAGTTTGCTAAATCACCAAAGATCTCCCCCAGATGGTTTTTAAAAAATAGGAAAAAATGAACGAGTGGAAAGGAGCGCTAAAAAGGATAGAACTACCATCCAATTAGAACTAGACCCTCCCTCTGTACCAAGCGACCTTTTCATCTCAGTATAACCCTAATTTCCTATATTTTTTGTCTATTCAATGAATTACATTCCTTTAAATGTCATTTGTGCTGCCCTCCCTATTTCTCAGTCTTTTTACCAAGAAAAAAAATTCTTTTACTAATCCCTACCCATGAGCCAAAGGGCCCATTGTCAAATGCAGAGGCCTCTTTTGAGAAGCGCCAGAATGCCCCATATTTGGATGCAGGGCAAGCATAGCCCAAGCCCAAGTCAACCTCCCTCAGACACGGCAAGGAGGAAAGCCAGCCTTTGGTCCAATGTCCCTCAAAGGAGCCAGGCATGGGGTCCCTAGCCCACAGCTGGACAACCCTGTTTAGCTCTATCGCCGACACCCAAACTCCCTGGTCTACTCTTTATTAATAAGTAAAAAGTGCACTGTCTGGGCAGGGGCAGCCCTCTAGGTGTATGGCTCTCAAGCTCCACAGTAGCTGGATTTGAGGCCCACTTGCCTTTTGAACACTATTTATTTATTTTAAAGATTTATTTATTTGTACATACAAGGCAGGAGAGGTTTGCCACTCCATGTGGGAATCCCCCTGGCTTGGTGTCAAACTCTCGTTGCTGCTGCAGACAGCTCCATAGTGCAGCGCTTAACTGCTGTGCCATCAGGGAGGCCCCCACTTGCCCTTTGATTGGGCACTTTTTTACAGTACCCAAAAGCAGCAACCCTGCCCAAATACATCACCTACCTGAGCTCCTGGAGCAAGAACCCCTCTGTGCCAAGCTGGAGTCAGCCTCAGCTCCCCAGCACCCCATTTGCCACTCCTGAAGCACAGAAGCTTGTCCCCCAAAACCCCCACCCTGAGAGCTATAAGGGAACTGTTATAAGGGGGATCATTTTCCTGTAAGGGGGATCATTACAGGAGCGAAGGGAAGCAGTTGACATGCCAGACCTGGCCTCAAAATTCAGCTTGCCCTTTGGGTCTTCTGTGATAGATTCTTTTTGCCATCACCACACTGACTTTGGGGAGCTCTGCTCTCCACTTTCAAGGCTCCAGGCCACGTGTGCTCACCTAACCACACCCTGGCCAGGCAGGCTGCAGTGTTCAGACCAGCCATTAGGAAAGATTTCTGAAGAACAACACAGAAAGTGGCATGGGCTGGAATGAGTCCAACCTGGCATCTCCTTAATGGGCACCTCCTTGAATCTGGGTTCACTTTAGCTTGGGCTCACAGGGGTCAACCATTGGGTTGCTTAAGATGCCATGAAGTCTTGACCCAAAGGAATCAGCAGAGGCAGCAGTGTCCTATCCTACCTAAGCCCCATCTCCACATTCCCAATTTTGGAGGGTGACTGCTTCTCCACGCAATTGAAATTGAATGGCCATTCATTCATTCAACAAATAGAGTACCTACGGAATGGAATAACGTGACCAAGTGAGCATGGTACCCTCACCTCTAAGTTCATATCTGCCTGTGGGACTTGACTTTAGCCCAAACTTCAGTCAATAAGCATGCTCAAGTTCAATGACAAAAGCCCACGCTTTCACAACAGGCACATGGAGTAGCAGAAGGCCTTATCTCCTCCCTACCCCAAGAATCACTCCCTGAAGATCACATTTGACCTTCAAACCCATGGGACTCACCAGTCTTTAGCTTGGCAACTTTTCAGGCTGAGCTCATGCTCTGTGCTGGCGCTTCTTCTCCCCTTGGCAGCTATAAAGAGCTTCACAGAGCTGAGTCCCCAGCAATCCAAGAACCAAGGTCTCTTTGTCCATTGCCCAACCAGTCCTTGGCTGAGCCCGGAGTCTTGCAAACCTGCTCTCCAGATGGATGGCATTCTCTGCCCACAGGCCCAGGTCTCTGCCTAAACGGTGTCACCTTTAAGCTTAGTGGTGTCACATTTAAGCTCCATCAGATCTGGCAAGAATTTCAGTAGGAACCCAAGGTGATTGCCATACCATAGGAAAGCTGAGTTTCTGACCCAGGAAAGATACAGTTGGCTGACAGGCTGGAGACCCAAGTTAGACACCTACTTGAGAAATGAAACTTGGTTCCACACCACCATCAGTAGTAGCCGTCTGGCTTCCTCCTACCCTGTGGAGCTGGCAAGAGTGCAGGTACTAGGCGGGTGAGCTGCTAGAGGAGGAGGTGAGCGCTGTGACATAGCGCTGCTCAGAGAGGTGTGGGGCCTGCAGCTTCAGCACTACTTGGAAGCTGGTTAGAAATGCAAATCCCAGTCCCCACCTGACTTACAGGTTTAAATTTTGGGGGAAGCAGAGCTGGAACCTAGGTGTTTTTTTTTAAGATTTATTTATTTATGCATACAAGACCTGGGGTGTAGGCCAGAGGTGTGGGGTGGTGAGAGGATTCACCAGAGACAGAGTGGGGAGCAGAACAGGTAGATCGACTGAAATACACTGCTGGGGGAAACAGTGGGCAAGACAGGAGAGGTCTGCTGTGTCATGTGGGAGTCTCCCCGGCTGGGGATCAAACTCATGCTCCGGTGGCTGTGGATAGTTTCATAGCGCTGAGACTTAACTCTTGCACCACCAGGGAGGCCCTGGAACCTAGTTTTTTAAACCTCTTCAGGTAAATCGTGTGCACACACAAGCTTGATCAGCGCTGCTAACACACTGTGCATAGATGATGGGCACACAGTGTTAGTATAAGAAAAAAAGACCTTCTGGCAGCTCCAATTTTTCAAATATCTACTATTTACCAGGCCTTTGTAAATTTTAACCTAAGTTTATTTATCTTTTTAAAAAGATTTTATTTATTTTTGTGTAGGAGAACTGGGCTGTAGGCAAGAGGTGCAGGTGGTGAGAGGATTCACCAGAAACAGAGTGGGGAGCAGAACAGGTGGATTGACTCAAGTACACTGCTGAGGGGAGCAGTGGGCGAGGCAGGAGAGGTCTGTTGTGCCAAGTGGGAAGTTCCCTGGCTGGGAATTGAACTCAGATAGTAGCGCTGAGAGCACTGAGACTTAACACCTAGCTCACCAGGGGAGACCCTACCTAAGTTTAAATGCATTTGCTCACATAACCCTCACATCGACCCTACATCTACTTTCATTATCCTAGCTATATTTTGACAGATGAAGAAATTATATTTAAGACACTTGCCCAAGCTGAACCTTTCCAAGCCTTCGTTTCTTTGTCAGTAGTTTGGTGACAGTAGCATCGTTTTTCCCTTTTTTGTGTGTGTGAGAATTAGGTAAGGTAGGGAGGACCACAGTCCCTGTGTGAAGTGCTCACACTGGCCACTGGGTGGAGCTCCCGGGACCAGCCCACAGTGGGGAAGCAGAAGCCATTACTCTCTCCCACTTGTGGCTCCATCACACACCTGCCCGCAGGCCCCTGACCTTCTCATTTGTCAGTGAGTCAGCTTCACCTGCTATCAAATTCTGTTTATTCCTTATGGGAACCCACGTTCTCATTTCTGATTCTATTCCGAGATGATGACAACAAAATCTATGTTTAGGATAACTCTAAGATCGTGGAAGGCAGCTGCTATGAAGGTTGTGGGTACTGGAAAATAACCTCCAGCTAGATCGGGCCTTCCGAGGAGAGAAACCAATTCGTCTCTCTCGGATAAAGAAGAAGGGGAAGACCTTTGGTTTGAGAGGGTACTTAGTAGTAATGTGATTCACTTTATTACCAGAGGGACCATCCTCACTAGCTGGGCAATGCTCACCATGTTCCAGGGGCCCGAGAGGCAGAGTCTGTGCCTCCCATCAAGCTGCAAGGGAAACATCACCCCAAGTTCTGCCTCTTCCTTGTTGTATGACAAAAACAGAAGTTTGGAATCAGATCTGCCTTTCTCACTTACAGGTACATGACATTGGAACCTATCATGTAACAACCCTGGTGAGTGTGAAATTTCCTATCTCGTAAATGGGTTCTTGAATTAAATGAGAGAATGTATGTGTCACTCAAAGCACACAGTAGGCACTTTCCAAATGTTACCCCCTTGCATCCTTCTTTCCTATACTACACTATGCCTAACCCTTTGGTGGGCAAAGAGAACAGAGATGACCAGGTCCCTTTCCATGTGGGGTTACTATTTTCCTCTTTGATACTCAGGTGTGTCATTCGCCGTGGGAAAGGAGCAAAAGGTCTGGGACAAAGTCAGAAGGTGGACAAAATCATGAGACCTGCAGTTTGTAAGGACATAGCGAGTTAAGGCAAGCTGGATGTCCAGCCTTGGCGTGCCCGCCTCAGTGGGCCCCGACTTCCTCCCCTCCTCTCTATCACCTTCAATGTCAGCATTCAACAGTCAAATGTTGCCGATGCTGATGGATAACGGAGATCAGTGGATGAAAGACAATTTATCCTCTATTTACATGATACTGCACCATGTGTTAAAACTTTTTGAGGGTTCACTAGCTCATCAGATCAACACAACCCCGGGGTGAAGTGACAGGGCAAGAATCACGCCCTGCTCTTGCTGAATAAATGGGTTTCCAGAGAGGACCAGTGGCTGGCACTAAATCACCCATCAGGTCGGTGCCAAGCTCTAGGACAAGGACTCTTGCTCCTGACCCCTCCTAGTCTAGTTCTTTGTCTATTCCTTGGCAATGACTCTCCTGGTGATGTACCTTTAACACAATATTGCTAATCAAATTTTAGGAGACTGTATTGGAAGTAAATTTTCAGTTCTAGGTAGTGACAAAGTAGTTATGGTACCAACTAATCAAATTTCCTGTGATGATGGGACTATGTTCTTATACAGTCCATGTACATCCAACTCAAACTAGCTTAAGAAAAATAAAATAAAGCTCAAAGGTTGAGGGGTCACAGTTGGAAAGCCCCTGCCGCGCTGTGTCTGCTGGCTCCATTCCTTCAGGCTTCTGCTGTTTACGGTGAGATGCTTGTGGTTTCAGGCCTTCGAGCTCCCCAGTAAAGGCTCCCAGCAGAATGAGAGCTTATCTGAAGTGTCCTCTTATTCTTTTGGGTCCACTCATACTAAATCCCCAGGAAAATGGGGAGAGGGGAGAATCTGATAAAGCTACCAAAATTCTAGAGAAGTTTAAAAGTTAGAACTTCCAGAAGGTATGATAATGTTAAAAGTTAAATCCATGGCCTTGCTCTTTTGTACTCCATGTTAATAGAAGGATATATTTTGTAATTGTTAGGTTTATTTGCTTATTTTTATTATCTTTTTAGATACAAAAGGGCATGTTTATTATAAAAATGGAGAGCAGAGTAAAGGACACCTGCGCAGACACAAGCAGGCAGAAAGGCCTGCCTCTGAAAGGGACGGGCTTGTTAAAAGAGAGGCCTGCGTGGTTCCAGGTGGGCAGGAGGGCCGCTGCCCCACTGGGTTATTTATATTTCATCTACTATGTGTGGTGTTTGAAAAGGGATAGACTAAACTTATAGGCAGTTTAATAAATCAAATTTGTTATTGTGTAAAAATTCAAAAGGTTTTCAATGTTTGATTGGATATGAGTTTAGTAAATTTAGTAAAGTTCATGTAGTAAATGCATATTCCTGTCAAGCCCAAAGGCCTCTCAAACATTAAGCCCAAAAAACAAACCAAAATAAAATAGATTATTGGAACTTCAAAGTGACTATATATTTTAACAGTTTTCAGAGATAAATTAGCAGCTCTGTAAACTTCAAAAGTGTCATCATTAAAGCATTCTCACTGTTATGATGAAAGAGATGTCCATTTGAAACTTTATCGATAATCAATTTAAGAAGTCAACAGACTGACCTAGTGACAGAACCTGTGAGGTGATACTGAAATGCTTGGCAGGATACAGTAATACCAAGCATCCTAGTGGAACGAACAGAAAATCAAGTGTAAATCATGAGTTAAGTTAAAGCTATCACTCCATTTCATTGAGGTCAATACTTGTGGCCTGTCTAGCTGCAAGCAGAGAATAATCTCGATATGTTTTGAAAAAAGAAGAGACCTTCTGTGCCCAGGGCTGGGGGTGGTCAGAGGTGGTCTATGCATTCCAGCCCCATCGCTTCATCGCTAGAGCATAACACGAAGTCAAGCTTCATGGCTGTCTCCATCTGCTTCCACGTCCCGGGAGCTGTGTTCAACCAACAAAGTGTAAAAGTGCAAAGAGTTGTTTTTATAGCTTTCTGAAAGTAACTGTTCTACTGAAAAGCAAGAAAGTGCCTCAAATCTACTCTTTGAAAGAATCCAGGTACAAGCTAGACACAGTATTAGGATGACAGTCATCTCAGTTTTCTTAACAAAAACCAGTAAAGCCATGAGGATTTAAGCTTTTTATTCCTCTTCCTTGCTTCAGAGTCACAGTGGCTTTTTTTTCAAAGATTTAAAAATTTATTTATTTATGCATACACGAGCTGGGGTATAAGCCAGAGGTGCGGGAGTGGGGGGTGTGTGTGAAAGGATTCAGCAGAGACAGAGTGGGGAGCAGAACAGCGGGCGAGACAGGAGAGGTCTCCTGAGCCATGTAGGTCAGCTCCCTGGCTGGGGATCAAACTCAGGCTACAGTGGCTGGCGACAGCCCGACAGCACTGAGACTTCAACCCCTGCACCACCAGGGAGACCCCACAGTGGCTTTTATGACATAACATGTCTGGCACTTGGTATCATAGAATTATGATGCAGTCAAAGAACACAGAGTTCCAGCATCTCCCTTGAGGCCTGGAGGAGCGGCGGTTACAGAGTCTGATGAGGGACAAAGGTGAAATGCCACGGAAGCGAGAACCCCAAATCAAGCCTTGGCTTTGGCCTTGAGCGGTGATCCTGGCACATCCAGGCAGGACCAAATGCAAACCGGAGAGAAGCCCATCCCTAGGATCTAATGTGGCTGACTTGGGCAAAGCACACTCACGGCGAGGGTGAGCAGGTTTAGAAAGCTGCGCAAGCCACAAAGGGATGCGCTTAAGTCCTGCTGGGGGTGTGGGGGGGGTTTGGTCTCCTCGATCAGCTCCATAAGGCCAAGGGCTCTGACTCCTTTAATGATTCAGCTTAGCTTTCCTGGCATCTCTTCTGTGCCAGGCCTGGTGCAGGTTGCAGAGGTCAAAGAAAGGAATCAGACACAGTCCTGACCTTCAGGGAATTTAGAATATGATGGAAAATCATATATTTGTAAACAGTAATTGTGACTCAAGGTAAAAAGGACACAGAGCAGTCAGACAGACTCGACCCTCAGGAGTTTGCAGCCCAGCAGAGGCCTAGAGTCACCCACAGAAAACCACAGGGCAGCCCATGGTGAGGACCAGAGGGAGGCTCGGGCTGTACAAGCCAGCAACAGACGGCAGGACAGCGCTGAATAATGCAGTGGGGGAAATCCACAATTACTAAAGACTGGGCAGTCTATTCTAGTCGGAGAAGTACCAAGTCCCACTGTCCTGGAGTGGGGGGAGGGGAGGAAGAAGAGGGAGGCAGCATCAGGTTGAGCTCTGTGGGCATCTAGAGCTACCCAAAGGCAGGTGCAAGGTCTCTCCCCTGTGGCTGCAGTTGCATGACATCCTGTGGGTGTCTCAGGGGAGACTGGTGACCAGGAGAAACGGCCAAATGAAGCATCCAAATCACAAGGTGCTGAGGTAACTATCTGGAGCCCAGGAGTTAGGGCGCATGAGCAAGGTCAGTGGGACTGACTGGGTGGGAGACTGGGCTGGATACCTACCAGCCGCATGAGGCCCCTGCCCATCTTCCTGTTATCACAGAGGTGGGCCATGTCTGCAGGACAGAACCAAGCCAGGGGGCCAAGTACAAGGTGGGGGCGGCCGGGGGCAAAGGAGCACAGACTGTATAGTAGTCCTCTCTTTGTGCCTCTAGGTCACAAGTGTCCAGTCTGCTTTCCTCTTTTCACAGCTACCATCACCTGCCTTATCTTTTCCATTCTAGCAACCCAAGGGGGGCTGAATGGGCTCAGTTAAGATCTCAGTATCATGGTACAGGCCTGCCCCAGGGCCCGAAGACCTTGGGTAGCTGGCACAGAGCAGGAATGCCTGTAGTCGTTTCTGTTAGCAGCCTGGAAAGTGGACAGGCTGAGGCCCCTTAAGTTATAGGGTTGGGTGGGAACTTCTCTGCACCCTTGCCTACTGGCCTGTGTAGGCCTCTTGCCCTTTCCACATGTTCTGGGGAAAGCTCCAGCCTGTCATTTATTCTTCACAGCAGTCACCACCTACACCACCCCTCCCTTTACATCCGTGCCACTTTTCCTTCCTAAAGTTGCCAGGACACTTACTGTTTTTTCTGCACCGTTGTCAACATCTACTCTGTCTCCCTCTCTAGTTCTCATTCTGAGTTACCCCTAGCCTAATCCTCTTTTCTTGCTATTCCTGAAATGAGCACCTAGGTCCTTTCTCTATTAAAAGTTTCACTGCTAGTCACTGAGGGCAGCAAATACGAGGCAAAGGAAGGAGGAAACAGAGCAAGTCAGAGAAGGATGAGAACGAGCACTGGCACTGGACACTTGTGCTCCCCACAGGCATGGGGCTGAGGTTCCTCCCTTGACTCTCTTCTTGGATAGTCCCAAGGAAATCTTGATTCTCTTCCTGCTTTAGCCCTGGCCATAGAACTCAGCTGCCCCCCTTACTCCTACACAGTTGGAGTCAGGTGCTCAGGAAGGCCTTGCTGAACAAGGAGTTTCTACTACTCAGGAGGGGACCAGCCTTTTAATCCTCACCCCTTCCCCTCTTCCTCCCTGTACCACCAATTCCACCCACCCCAGATCACTATCCTCCTTCGCTTGCCAACTAGTCACGTCTTCTCTGACGGTGGGCTTCATATAAAGAAAGAGGTTAAGTATTTATGTGTTATTTCACCCAATAACTGAAGGTCCTATGTGCCCGGCTAAATGTAAATACCTTTTAGTAGGCAATGCGGAGCCACATGCTTCTCAACCAAGGAATGGCAATAGAAAGCACCTTACGTATGCACAGACACTCAAGAACTATCTAGATAAAAGTATAAATGAGTGAATGAATGATTATAACCATCTATTGGGAAGATAACTTTGGCAAATATGGGAAAGCTTAAGGAAATTTTAAAAGCCACTCCAAGCCATGGGCTTAAGCCAGATGAGAAAGTAGGTAAATTAATCTCCATTTCATCCTGCAGAAGTCTCCCCCATCAGACTAGTGAAGCTGTAATCTCTGGCCTCCCAGGCTTGTGCCATGACTAAGACTTGCTTTCTGGGGTCATCACTCAGCACCAAGGGTACCTAGTTGATACCAACGGAAGGCATTATCTTTCTAAAACAGGGACACAAATTAAATTTATCAGCATAGAGTTTCTGTCACAACCCCAGGCTACAGGAGAAATCACGTAAATGAGATGGGCCCATGTGGCCCCACCAGGGAGACCTAGCACCGGCAAAGCTCAGTCCACACCCAGCAAAGCAGCACCCCTACTTCATAATGACCTCAGTTGGTCCAAACAAACAGGCCTGACTCAGAGGTCTGGGGTCCAGAGACCTTCCTGATGGTGAAGACCTTCTCCACGAGTAAAGGAATAGCTGCCAGGAAACCTGGCAGTCTGGGTAAGCCATGGGGTGGGCGACTTCAGGTGCAATGAGGATAAAGCTAAGACAGTGACACCAGGAGCTCATCCCCAATTTAGACCCAACATCTGCACACTGCCCACAGCAGCATTTATTTTCTTGAGCTTTCTCTCTCTCCCAAAGTGGGAGCTGCTGAGGCAGGGCTGTGGGAAGTTTAGTTCAACGTTTTAAAGTTCTAACCCACATCCTTTTCCCATCAGGAACCACCCTAATAAATGAACTTCAGTTTCAGTAATGCCACCAGAAACCCGAAATAGCAGTAAGGACCACTGTCACTGTGCTAAGGTCCTCTGTCACTAAGCTTCGCCTTTTCTCCCTAGGAAACAATGGGGAGGAAGGGAAGGTTCAGCAGGGTTGTAAAGCTGGAGAAGGTAGTTGACATTAGGATTCTATTTGGCCCAGTTCCTCTGAGACAAAAGCCTGTAAAGTTCGGAACATGATTACAAGGGTGTTTTTGTTATTAAAAAACAAACCAAACCATCCAGATCTTCCTTTATATTGTTACCTGCTGGTAACTTCCCACTTGGATGAGTGGTGAGTCATTTGACAATGACTTTCATTTCGAGACGAGAGTGCAGACGCCAGAGCGTGCAGGCACTCTGCCCCTGGTAGGGACAGGAAGAGGAGAAATCACAGACCCGGTCCTCTCATTTCATATGAGACAGAGCGGAGGCCTAGAGAGTTCAGGAGGCATGTCCAAGGTCCCAAAGCCAGCCAGCAGCAGAGCCAGAACCACATTGTGGTCTCCCAACAACTAGCTCAGTGCTCTTTCCATTGCAGTACTCATGGCAGAATTTTCATTTTGCTCTTTGGAAAAAAAAGTGAACACAGGTGGGGAGCAGAATATTGTTGTAGGGTTCTGTGGAGATTTCAGGGACCTCTGCCATCCTGGCCTCCGTTCCCCTGTGTGTGGTTGCCTTTCCTGGTTTCCCTTCTATGGAAAGGTACATTCTGAGCCAGTTAGCTCATTTTGAATTGGCTAGGGTCACTACCTGGGCTGGTGCAGCCCCTTTCACATGGTTCAGGATATCTTGGCCTGTAAAGAGGCAGAAGGCAATCTGCTCACACTCGTGCTTGGCTCCGCACTCAAACAAACACCCAAATAAACCCTCATTCTCCAGAACAGCCAGATCAGAGTAGCCACAGGGCCCATAGTGTAAGACCCAGGGCTCCGACCAGGAGGCAGCCTCCAAGGGGCCCTGGTTGAGGTAGATGCCTAGGTCAACCCTCCGTTTCTTGTTGACTGGGTGTGAATACAAGAGCCATGATTTTGACAGTGTTGTGGCTTCCTGCCATAGCCCCTGAGAGCTGCCCAGCAGAGGGCTCTGTTGAATGGTAGAGGCATCTTTGCCACTAGGATCCTGGCACCCATGTCGGATCTCCAGGGGCTGAAAACTTACCACACTGCCCTGGCAGCCATGTGGGGGCTCATGGAGCTGCTGGTTGAGGGACACTGTCTGAAAGCACTCGCCGCAGTCAGTGCTCAGAGCCTCCGCTCGGTATCTGTTTGGAGTCCGTGCACTGCAATACAGCACAGAGTGGCCAGCTGACCTGGTCACCTCTGCCACTTCACACTCTATTGTCACTGTGGATTTAATGAGTCTGCCATGGTGCCAGGTAGTTCCCAGGTCATCACTGTAGATCATCAGAGAATGAGGCCTGACTGTACATGGCAGCGGACAGCAAACAGACCGGTAAGGGATGTAGTAGGCATATGCAGGGATCACCAGCCGCCCCAACTGCAGCTGGATGCCATGACCTGGGCCCACGGCAAATGTGGCCCAGGACTTTATCTCTGGGCCAATGACCTCTTCAGTCAGGTCCCTCACCTCACTCCAAGAATAGCCAAAATCCTGACTACAGATGAAGCCAAGACGAGCAGCATTCCTGCCTGACGCAATCTGTTGACACTCAGTGACGTGGTTCCGCACACAGATGAAGAAGAGGTATACGCAGCCATTCTTCTGCTCCCACACAGGACAGG
The DNA here is from genome assembly GCA_004024925.1 of Scalopus aquaticus. Taxonomy (NCBI): domain Eukaryota; kingdom Metazoa; phylum Chordata; class Mammalia; order Eulipotyphla; family Talpidae; genus Scalopus; species Scalopus aquaticus. The sequence continues at coordinate 214,182 of PVIJ01000922.1, forward strand.
GGTTCATGGTCCGATGCCCAGGTATTGTGGCTTCCATTAGTGGCCTTGTGGTTTCCCACTGAAGAAGAGGAAGAGAGTGAGTGCGGGGGGGAGAAGACATGAGGCTCACTGACAGCATTAGCATGTTTCAGCAATAAGAAATAAATGGTATTAGAATCTATAAAATCATGAAGGCCCAAGACTTCACTAAATCTTCAACTATTACACGATGGTTTTTTTAAAATTTATTTTTACATAGAAGAACTGGGGTGTAGACCAGAGGTGCGGAGGATGAGAGGACTCACCAGAGACAGAGGAGGGAACAGAACATTCAGATTTACTGAAACACACTGCTGAGGGGAGCAGCAGGTGAGACAGGAGAGGTCTGCTGCACCATATATGGGTTAGTGGCATGGCTGGGAACCAAACTCAGGCTACAGTGGCAGTAGTACTGAGACTTAAGCCCTAGGCCACCAGGGAGGCCCAGACATGATGATTTATAAAGCTGGAAGGAAACACTGCTAGCTACTGCACACACTGCCCCTGTGTTCGATGTTCATCCTCACTTTGTCTAGATGCCCCATTTATCCTTCAAAACCCAACTCAAGTCGTCTCCTTTAGGAACTTTCCATGAAATGCTCTTCCCTGCCCTACCAAAGGCAACAGGTGGTTTCCTCTTGGTACATACAAAAGAATTATAGCACCTATTATATAATATTGTCATTTTTATTAATGACTGATTCTCTTCCTAGACTATAAGTCTTTTGAGAGTAGAAACCAAATTATTTTAATTTTGCATCTCCAGCAGCCAGCCCATTAATAGAAGCTAAGTATTTTTTAAAGAAAAACCCAAACTAAGGAAGGAAAGAAAAAGAAAAGGAAGAGAGGCAAAACAAGGCAGATAAATATGGAAGTTCTAGGCAAAAAAAGGGGAGATTCAAGATGAGGGTTTTTGTTTTGTTTTTTTTTTTCCCCTTCCTCTACTGTCCTGGGGATGCAATTCATCACAGCAATATTTAAAACCCCAGCATGGAGCCAAAGACACCTAGTTCAAATGCTGCCTTCATCACTTAGGATATGTTGGGCAAGTTACTTAATCTTTATCCATTTCTTCATCGTTTCAGTGGAGGATGTAATCACAGGCTCACAGAGAAGTCATTGTAAGTATGAAAGGAGATAGTGCCTAATCAGGCATGTCAAAGAGAGGTCTAATCTCCTCAGTATTTTAGAAAGTGGTAAGAAATTTCAAGAAATTCAACAGCAATGGGCAAAAAGAAGGAAAGAGATAACTCACAGAAAGAGGGAGAAAAAAACGAAAGTATGTTCAACTTCACATATAAAAAGAGAAAAAATTAAATTAAAATTAACAAAGAATTTATGGGTAACATCATAAACTTTGAAAACACTGTTGCAAAAAATGTTAAGGAACAGGCACTGTCACATCTGGATGGAGCACACATCTGGATTTAGCACTTATATAGGACATATCAAAATTACAAATGCATTCATACTTTCCCAGCCTGCTGAATTCTGGGAATGTATCCTAAGATATAATTGCTCATCAAATTAAATATTTTAAGATTACTCATTATGGCACTGCTTGAAACAGCAAAACCCAAATATACATCAATGGAGGACTCGTTAAATGAACACACAAAGCAGGGGATGAAAGAAGAAGGAAGCCTTCTGTATATTGATAAGGAAAGATATCCATATTATGTTGATAAATGAACAAAGAAAGTACAGAGTGGTCTCTGTACATAAACATAAGTAGAAGAAAGTGACTTCCAATTACAGCAAATTAGGTAATTTGAACCAACCTTTCCACTGAGAACTAGAAATGATAGTTAAATATTAAAAAAAAAAAAAACTGTTTGAAAGCACCAGAGAGCAAACAAGGAAATGAAGAATCATTGGTTAAGAACAGAGAGAAGTTCAAGTCAGAGAGGCTAGCCTAATATCTTGAGTACTTTTTCCCCCTCTGTCTATCTCTACTAATTCTCAAAAAGGTAACTGAAAGGCTGAGAAGTTGAGCAATTCATTTGACAGCCTTATGGAATTAGAAGGACAAAAACTGAGGCCACTGGTAAACTTCCTGTGCTTTGAGCTGGAACCTTAAATGGTTAAATTCCGGAGTCAGAGTGAAACCTAAAAGAACTCATAACCACCCCTCCCAAAACCTGGCTCGCTTTCTCTACCGACATGGAACATAAGCACAGCCTGTGATCCAGTAACTCCATTTCTAGGCGTGAAATGGAATTGTGGAGAAACTGGAACCCTTGTGCTCTACTTGGTATTTAAAATGGTGCAGTCACTGTGGAAAACAGTATGGAAGTTCCTCAAAAATATAAAAATAGAGTTATCATATAATCCAGGAATTCCACTTCTAGGTACATGCCCAAGAGTTAAAAGCAAAGTCTCAAAGAGATATTTGCATAGCATGTTCATAGCAGCATTATTCAAAAGATGGGAGCAACCCAGTCGTTTATGTTGGCAAACTCATTTATTCATCCATGGATGAATGGATAAATAAAATGTAGTGGATGATGCAATGAAACATTACTCAGTATTAAAAAAAGAAATCCTGTCATATGCTGCAACCTGGATTAACCCTGAGGACATTGTATTACATGAAATAAGCCAATCACAAAAAAAAAAAAAAAAAAGGACAAACACTGCAAGATTCCACTTAGATAAAGTAATTAAACACATAGAAACAAAGTAGAATGGTGTTGCTAGAGGCTCGGGGCAAGACAGAAAAGAGGACTTTTTTAGTGGGTATAGAATTGTGGTGGAGAAATCTGTTGCACAACAATGTATATATTAGTTAACAACCCTACAATGTACACTTAAAATGGTTTAAGGTGGAAATTTTTATGGTAGGTATATTTTTTATTAGGTGTGTTTTACCACAGTGAAACACTGGAAGTGAAAAAGATGCTGGTTTTAGTTTACTCTGTACTTAGCATTAGTCAACTGTGTTACACAGTTGTCAAAGAAGTAAATGCTACTTTATCTGAAGCCGCAAAAAAAGAATATAAGATGGGATAGCGAACTCATTGCTGAGATGATCAATCTACCCTTGGAGTCCTCACTGAATTCTGAGTATCATTCTTTGAAAAAGAACAGACACCCAGATACCCAGACCAGATCCTAAAGAAGTAAGCACAGTTTTCATGGAACCAGAAGCCAGCTCAGGACTATGGCCTGATGAGCAACTAACAGAACTGAAGCTGTTGAACCCAGAAAATCAAAGAATAAAAGGGTATGAACACTACTTTGAGGTATATCAAAGACCGGTTCCCTAGAAAAGGGACTTTCCCATTATGTGCAGATTAGTTGCCCAGGAAAGCAGAAGACCAAAGAGTGATTTTATAGAAAAATATAATCATTTCAAAAGAAAAGTTGCCATAGGATTAGGTTCCACATTTGAGTTGTGTGAGGAGAACTTTTATAGAAGATGACTAATGTTGAATTCCTACTATGTAATTTCTACTATTAATTTCATTTTACAGATGGCGAAACAGAGAAGGGTCAAGTATCCAAGGTCACATAGTTAATAAATGGTAGGTCTTGCATGACTCCAAAGCTGGACCCTGAACCACTATTAGTAGCTACAATGCAATACAAAAGACTTCTATATTAGGGGGAAAATCAGGCTGATTAGTCTTCTAACTTCAAGATTTTACAGTTAAGTAAATCAGAGAATAAAACAGAGAATGAGTCAAAGTGGACACATTTGTGAATGTGTGTGACTACTAGTGACTACTAGGTAGTGAGCGAGGTTGCCTAGCAGATATGATATAAACACACAGCCACTCAACTTCCTATAAGAAAAAGCAGGATAATATGACAAAAGGCAAGGTCTGTGCTTGAGGCAACCAACGAGCTAGAACTCCAAGCTGTGTTAAAAACTGGACTACAAAGCTGGGGTCTTTCCAGGTCAGTGAAACAAGCACAGGTTTGGTCCAAAGAAGCCATAAAGACTCATAATAACACTCCAGCAGGGACTGGAAAATCCCTACAGTAGAACATTTCCCCGCAGGAAAATGTGAGCATGCCATCAAAAGCTAAGACAGGTTGCTGGCAAGGCCAGCATTCAGAAGAATAGCATTTGCATTCTAACAGCAAAACAAGGCATCTGTGGACTAGAAGCTTCAATGCTGAGGTTTCTCTGGCTAGAAAAGCAGAGCAGGTTAGGAGGATAGAAAGATATACATAGATAGATAAACATACAGGTAAAAATATATTAGATACACAGTAAAGTACATACCTTTATATATACACATATACACATTTGCTTTTATTAAAAAAGTATTGCTTTTCTTTCCAAAAATTCACTGACAAGGTCAAATTCACTGTCTCACTTGATCCTCTCTTCAGTCTGCTCTGGGAGGTAAAGGAGAGCAACAAAAACAAGAATGGGATCTGACATAAGCCTGAAGCTCATAGGCTAAGGGCAGCAACCATTTTTCCCTCATTAAAAGGCAGCAAAAACATGCTGCTGAGGGGCAAGTTTCAACCCAAGTTCTTCCACTTAGACGTGTGTGCCGAAGGCGAGTAATTCTCAGCCCCCATTTCCTCCTGTAACATGGAGATAATAACCTCACATGAGGCACTTGGAAGCAGGAGAACGAGGATTATGAATATGATGGTTTTTATGCCCTCCCTGACTCCCTGCTAACTGGTTTTGAAACACCAGCATCCCTCAGCAAAACTGGACTAACAGGGCTTACTTCCCCGGATGACTTAGGAGGATGAAAGACAACGTGAATGAAAAGCCCACCATGTGTTAGTTTAATCTGAGCCAACTACACAGGCCTCTAGAGTCAGAGACTGAGTTTGAAGCCTGTTTCTATTGCTTTATTACGGCCCTGTGACCTTGAGCAAGTGGTAACCTCTCTCTGAGCCTCAGTTTCCTCATCTGTAAAGTGAGACCGATGACAGATTCTGTGAGAGTGGCTGTGAGGATCCAAAGTGCCCCTGGCACACAGTAAGCACCAAGGGAGAGCGCTGCTTTCCATTTTTCCCTCCTCAGCTCTCTCATGGGGCTTTTCCTGCCCTCATGAAAAAAGGTCCAGACCCTGAAGAGCTCTGTGCAGTGTGGGAAGAAACTGAGGCCCAGGCCCAGACCTGGGGTGAGGAGTCACCTGTACTGAGCGCCCAGTCCTCAGCCCTCTCCTCAGCACCAGGTGGAGCGCATCCTCATCCTTGCGTGTGGAACGCTTCTCTGCAAAGGCCAGGAAGGTACGCGTGGGAGGGATGTAGAGCAGGGCCGGGATCCGGTAAGTGATCCCGCTGTTGTCTTCCTGCTGGAACAGAGGGCTGCAGAAGGAGCACGCTGGCACTTCTTCCATGACCTCTGCAAGGACAGGAGGCAGCTAAGCGTGTGTCCATATCTAAGTGCTGGTTCGTATACAAATTTTGCTCTATCGTTCCATTTCTGGAGATGACAGGGAGGCATAAATTTACTCAAATGTTTATCTTTTTTTTAATGTAAAGGTAACATCATGGTCTTAACAGCATGCAGCAATATGCACCTGATTTTCCAAATCTACCTCCCCAGTCTCTGGGGCTCCTATGCAACCTGTGTCATATGTGCCCCTCCAGGGCTTCTACCAAGCATCCAGGGGTAGGACCAGTCTGGATAGTTTCAAATGTCAGTTTCTTGGCTTGCCATTTTTAGGCCATTCAGGCAATATAAATATAAACCCAAAACCATAGGAGGGAATGTCTGTGGTTAAGAATTCTCCAGGGCATGGACCTCCCTGGCGGCACAACGGGTTAAGCGCAGCACTATAAGGCTATCCAGAGCCACTGCAGCAGGAGTTTGATCCCAGCCAGGGAGATTCCCACATGCCTCCCACATGAGGCAGATTCTCCTGCCTCACCTGCTGTTCCCCTCAGCAGTGTACTTCAGTTGATCTGCCTGTTCTGCTCCCCACTCTGTCTCTGATGAATCCTCTCAGCACCCCACACCTCTGGCCTACACCCCAGCTTTTATGCATAAATAAATAAATATTTAAAAAAAAAGAATTCTTCAGGGCAACCTTTTCCCTTTACTGGGGCTTAGGGTAAGAAGCAATCTTCTTAGTCACTTCACTGTGTCAGTAAAGAATTTCCTTTTCCCTAGTCTACCCTACCAGAGGGTGCAGATCAGAAAGAGCGTGTAGATCTTCAAGGCACCCAGCTTCAGCCTTCAAAATATAACCCATGTGGACCTGTGGTTTCATTCGTTGTAACAGAGGTCTATTAAACCCCTAATTTCTAGGTAAACGAGACCAGCAAACATCCAGGGGAGCTGAGGTAACATTAAGGGGCTGAGTTTACTCAGGTTTTTAGGCCCCTGAAAATTTATTTTACTTTCCTGAAAATTCAACTATGAAGGATGTTCTATATTTTTCTGCCATTTTAGGGGTAAGCTAGCCTTCCATAATGCTGAAAATGGAAGTTTCTCAGAGGAAATCAGGTGTTCCATTTCTCAGAGGCCCAAAAGGGGACTCAATCCAGGCAGAACAACACTTAGAATATTTCTTTTCCCTCTCACCATCTGTCATCCAAGCTCAGTCTTGCAAATCATTTGTAAAAACTATCAGATTGTAAAAGTGAGGCTCCCAGGACTTTATTCATTTACTTAATAAATATTTCTGGATGCCTGCTCAAATCAAACCATAAGGTAGATATTGAGGAAACAAAAGAATCAGAGGTCTCTGTCTTCAAGAAACCTGTAGATAAGTGAGGTAAACAGACACAGAGTATTACAACATGATGCAATAAGCACCACTATAGAGGTAAACCTGGCATGCAGGAAAAGAGAAAAGGGCGTCTGTCAAAATCAAGGAGCAGAGGATTTGGGGAGGGTAATAATCGGTCGATCAAGCCCCTGTGAGGTAAATCCACTACTCTTTGCCAGGACATTCTTCTTTCAGATAGTCACAGAACTCACTACTTCCCCTCCTTCATTGACAACTCCCCTGCTAGCCCCTTTCCCTGTTCTATTCTCCATAGCCTCTTATCATCCATGCATTATCCTTGTTTTACATTACAGAAGTTCAGAAAGAGCAGAGATATGTCAGTTTTATTCACCACTATACCTTTATACCTAAAACCATGCATGGTGACTGATGGGCCTCAACAAATTTCTTGAATGGTTGAGCTGGATTTTGAAGGTTAGATAACTGATTATCCAATTGAAGGGTGATAAAGAAAAGGGCAGGAAAAAGTGGTGCGAAAAGCCTGTAAGTAACAGAAAACAGAGTGAGCATGTTCTAGTTTTTTACTTGAAACCTGTGTATGGTATGATGATGATAATAACAATAACAACCACAATTACAAATCCCTCTATACCTCAGGAAGAGATCATATTTTATACTCTTAATTATCAGTCATCATATGATTATTAATTAGCATATAAACAAGAATTCTCTGGATGATAAGAATGACGCACAGGACAGGCATGTCAGGAAGGAATAGGAAAAAGGAAAGAAACATGAAGTGGAATGAGCACCAAAGAAGAGAAGCACAACTTGTCAAATGGGACTGAACTCATGTCCCAGCTCTACTTCTTAGTGTGTGACTTTGCAATAGTCACTTATCTCTCTAGGTCTTGGATTCCTTATTTGTAAAACATGAATAGTAATATAAAAACCTACTTAAGATGATCAATATTGAAAACTAAAGTGCTTTACAAATAAACTTTAAAGCACGATCTAAGTTAAAGGTTTTATTATCAATTTTGAGGTCTTCACAAATTCACTATGGCTTTGCTATAACTTTAACAATTAAGATCACTATCATTAATTTTTATTATCATGTGGATGACCCTACTGATCATGTTGATACAGTGGTAACATAGGAGGTTGGCCCCTGCTATTTCAAAAGAGCTATATGCTGAGAACTAGGTACAGAGAAAAAAACAGATATAATTCTGCCTTGGAGTTGTTCATTTCAGCAGAGAATGCAAATTATGAGTTGCTGCTTCATATAACCACCCTCAAACAAGTTCCCCCTACTCTTACTAGGAGAGAATAGTGTGTAACATGGACTCTGAAGTCTGTCCTGGCTCTGACAGTTACTAGCAAGTCACTCTACCTCTGAGACTCAGTTTCTTCACTTGTAATTGTATTTCTCCAGCTACAAGAATACTGTAACTTTACAGACTCCAATTAATCCAGTGCAGCAGGTGGCCTCTGGTGAAACCCAAGAGGAGGCCTCCCAACAACTAACATTCACTCCTAACAACTAATATTTGGAGGACCTAACATGGGTCAGGCCTTTGGGGGCCTGATAGTCCAAAGCGCTCTCACGGTACAGATGGGAAACCTCAAGGCCCACCGGGGGTAATGAACTTGTATAAGGCCATTCATTGACTCAGTGGCAAAACCTGGACCAACACCCAGTTCCTAAGTTCCAGTTCAGGGCTCGCTGGTGCTCACAGACCCCTCTGTAGAAGAATTTTCCTAGTCTCAGCTCCCCGTCAGTTTTAAAATGCTACTTCTAAAGTTTAAGGTTTGGCTTTAGTGGAAGGAGACAAAAATAGAACTACCTAAGAATAATCTTTGGCTGTGTCTGAGATCCTGGTCGACTGGGTGGCTCTCATTCAATATCCACTCCCTCGACTCCCAGTCTGGATTTCTTAAGCCCGGAGGGTGCTGCTGAACCTGGCCCCAAAGTCATAGGCGCCCAACTTTTCGGGAGGCTCTCCGGTCTCTCAGCCCGGCTCACCTCTGCGGCACCCGGACTCCTCCATCTCTCTCTCCCAGCGTAGAGCTGGGTGCGGGGGTTGGTCCTCGGATCACCGACACGGAAGCCGGGGAGAACGACCACGGCTGGGGAGACAGAGGCAGGAGAGAGGCTGCGGACACCGACACAAAGCACAAAAAGTGAAGCGATTGCGACCGACGGCTAGACGATGAGAGTACAGACCCCAGCGGGACGTGCGCTTGAGCCGGTGAGGAAGGGCAGGCGCGGGAGCGAAGGCCGCAGTCCCGCGGGCCACGCGGCTGGCTGTCGCCGGAGTCAGCTCCGCCCCTGAGGCCCCGCCCCTGCCGTCCGGCCTCCAAAATCCCTCCTCTCAGCAGCCGGGGTTCCCGGCCCGGCCCCGGCCGGGGCCCTGACCCGGTCCCAGCCGCGGCCCCCTCCGATCGCCACCCACTGCAGCTCAGGTCCTCGGGGCCTACCGCGGCTCCCAACAGCCCGGCAGCACCGCAGCTCCCCATACCCTTCCATTCCCTCCCCCTCCTCTCCTTCGGCCAATTATGCCCACTCTGATCTATTGGTTGGCGGTGTGTTGGTAGGTATCACCGCCTAAAACTTCCCTGCGGAGCTTGCTAGTCAAGCAAAGGTTCCGGGCCTCCTAGGGAACTCCACAGAAAGACCAGCGATGCAGAACGTTGGTCTACGCTTAAAAAATATTGACGTAAATGTTGTGTGTATTATTAACAGTATTTGATTATAACCCAGTGAATAAAATGAAAACCTTTGAATTCATATTGAAATCAGTCGATCAATAAATAAATAGGGAAGAAAGGACAGCTTTTCTTAATAGAATTCCAATTAATAAATACAGGCTGTGTGACAACGATTTTAAACTCAATATGATTTATGATGATTTCCTGATTTCCTACTTGGATTCTGGAATTTTGGTAACTGCCAAGCAGAGGGTGACCACATGTTCAGCCTGCAACAAAAACTGTGGATGCACTCTCTAACGGGTTCCTCCTAGGCAGAAACAAGGCTGCTGGGGAAGTATGCTTAATAACATCCCTCATGAAAGAGAGAGAGACAACATAAGAAAGCCTACATGTGGATACCTTCAGGCTCCACCTTTCCCCTGCAGTTCCGATGTGTGTCCTTATTACATTGCTTTACTACATACTAGCAGTGAGTACAACTACATGCTAAGTCCTCTCAGTCATTCTCATGAACCTTAACCAAATACAATATATAATTTTAAAACAATAGTACATATTAATATATACCATAATTATATATTCGATATATTGTGTGTATTATCTATACATCCTATATAAATTATATACATACATGTATATTGCTACATTATATGTATATACTATATATTATTAATATATACTATTTTCAATGAACATGTGTGTGAAGAAAATACATAGGAATAATAAATACTATCAATATTCCAGAATAATGGTTACTTCCTGGAGCACAGTAAGTAGAATGTGATTTAGAATACCAAGAGACTTCAATTGTATCAGTAATTTTCTTTAAGGGTGGCAATAGTTTCATGGTGTTCATTTTATTATTCTTTAAACCTTACCATTTGCCTAAAATATTTCATTTTTGTAAATTGGCTCATGTAAAGTCCTAATGTTCTTCACCAGACTTCAAGCTCGCAATAGCCAACTTTGTGTATCATCAAGTGAATTTTAGGAAAATATCTAAGTTAATGCCAAATCTCAATTCTTCGACAGTGGTCTCAGCCTTATGCCCGAGCCAGTGGGGTTTAGTAGCAATCTCTGTACTTGGAGGTGAAGAGATCTTTGCTCCAATCCTGACTTCCCACTTCCTAGCAGAGTGACTTTGGCAAATTATTTAACTTCTGTGCTTCAGGTTCCTCACCTGTAAGTGGATACACTTGGCTCTATCATCATTCATAGCTCAGCCCAAGTGAGTTTCACTTCCTACTAAGGATCTCGCAGTTTCTATGCTAAAACAGTTATTCCTTTTCTAGCCTCCTTAACACTTTGAACCAATGGCTTCTGATGATTTTCTGAGACTCCTACTCCATTGGCTCCATCTGACAGAAACAGATCCAAATCCATTCTATCAGTGTCATGAACATTTAATTATGGATACTATGAACAGAACTCCAAGCAACAGGATAAGACCAATCTGCAAAACTGACCTCAACCTTACCCAAGGACATGGACTTAATCAGCTGGAAAAACAAACAACAAAAACAACCATAAGCCACCATGATCTACCTTAGCAAGCCAGATGTCATTCTCTAGTTTATGTGTTGACTTTGAACTTGGACTGGCATTAATCCAAGTACAACAGGATATATTACTCATTGCAGACTACATGATGCATAACGAAGTCAAGAGCAGTCTATCTTCCATAACTGAAACCTTGGTGATCAGGACGGTCATTTGTTATTTCTGCTTATTTTGCAAGCACAGCAGGGCTGGCTTGCAACAACGAGGCAAAAATACCTACCCTTACCCATTTTAAATAAGGGGGAAAAAACACTTGATTTTTCATAAGTTGATAAAAGCTATCTCAGAGCACAGAACCGGGAGAGTGTTCATTGTCCTTGTGGTGATAGCTCATTGCCTGGACTGATTATAGTTGTGGAAGATGCCTGACTCATGGTCAGATGGAAAACATTCACAAGCAAGGGTGCGCAGTCTGGTTTGGATCCAAATTCAAGTTACACCACAATTTAGCAGAAAGCAATCAATCAAATTCTACCAACTTGCATTTTCTACACATGTTCTTCAACCCTATAAATAGTACTCAAAGTCCCATTCTCAGGGAGACTATTTTGAGGGGCTTGCCTCCAGTCTTCAGCCAGTTGACCTTGCATTAAACAGGTTCTCTTCTCAAAAGCTGGTGGCAATTTTTTTGTTTCTATGCCATCAAGTACAGAACGGTACCTGATGGCACTGGACCCTCTAACCAAGCCGGCCAGTGAATTGAGGTTGACCTGAATTTCATATCAACTTTTCTAATAGGACAACTCTTAGAATAGGGATATCCTCTCATAGGGTATGCATAAATTAGCCAGTCACCCCCCCCCCAGAAGCTCCCCCATGTAACTACTGACCTCAAAAAGGCATCATCTGTTACATCCACAAACAAGTTTAAGTCAGGAACAAAACAGGAGAAACAAGTAGACAATAGTGCATTCACCGTGAGAAAAAGGAAACAGGGGGAGACGCAAGACATTATGGGGTTTGTAGTTTGCTGGTTTACCAATGCTTTGGTAATTTCTGCCTCCCAACCTCATTTGAATAGGTATGAATATTGATGTTCACATAACCAAGGGTAATTTAATTTTGGAACAATCTCCATAGTCATCTGAGGACCACATGATCTAGTGATGGTATTTTTCTAAACACTTGATGGTTGCTTATGACCTTCCCTATGGTATAAAGCACCATGTCTTCAGAGAGAAAAGCAAACTAATGCCCGTCTTCCACACAGTCCTAGGAAATAGAGTCCTAGGGGCATATATAATGTCCCCATTTACAACTGTTGGGGCCTTCTAAATAGGACCTATGCCATTCAGGGGATACAGGTTGATAAGTGTCCTTAATGTGGCCTTCCAGCCACAGGCTGCTGGAGAGCCCTAATACAGCATTCAAGATGAAGTGACTGCTTACTGGGGACAGCTCCATCAGTGACCAAATTGCCATACTAAGCTAAACTGACCACGACGAAATAAGACAGTCACAAACATTTTGTATTTATTTGAGTGGGCTGTTCTAACATTCAGTGATACTAGATGCCTAAGGATGGAAGAGCCCATCAAATACCTTGACCATCAGCACACTGTTGAGTGGCTCTTGCAGTCAAAGCTGTACCATCGTCAGACTGCTTATGGTGAAACAACAAAAACAGAAAATAGATTTTTTTGAAGATGAAGATTGGAATTGACTGACTGGACTACAACAGCAAAACTGTAACGAAAAGTGTCCGAAGTGGTGAGGCTCTACAGATAACCCTGAGGGAGCCCAAGCTCTGAATCTACCTACCAAGAGTGGGTGGAGGCTTTGCCCCATGTGGCCTCCCTCACAGCTAGACAACCAGGACTCCTGACTGGAGTCTTATGCTCTGTGCCCAGGCAAATGATGGTGAGAGAAATGCCATGTCTGGTAATGCTGAGGGATCCAGGCAACAACAGTGGCAATCTGAGTGGTACAGGATCTGAGTGGTACAGGATCTGTTGGCAGTTTGAGTCCCGTTGGTCTCATCAGAGAATGTGTCACCACTGTAGGCATGGTGTGAATGACCCAAACAGTTCAATTAAGAGCTATAATTCATTGCTAGTTTATGGCTCCAAAGAATGCCTTTAATCTAACCATCTGTAGTCTTCCAAGTGACACATCAGAAGATGAGGCCTGAGAGTAAAAATAACTGATCCTTAGAAATATTATCGAGTGACGGCCAATTTTCAGTTCCACCTGCTGTGCTCAACCTTATTGTAGTCAGCCTTTCAGAATGGTCACTGAACACCAGCAGCTTTTAACTTAGCTCGACCATCAGTGAACCAGGCTCAGGCTTTTGACTGAGGAAGTCTCTGTGAATCAATGGCCTCACTGAGCCAGTGGTTTTGCTCCAGGCATCGGGAGCCTTCGTCTTCCATGCAAGGAGTTACTTTTTCATGTGAAACTAAGAGGATCAGGCGGATCTCATCCCAGAACACACCACTTTCACATGACTAGGGAGAGATGCTGCGCTTTCTAATTGTTGAATTAACATGGCCCAAAATGGGGAAGTTAGACCAGAATCATGAAGCTTCCATTAGTCAGCAGCTCTTCAGTAACCAAGTAGCTGTCTATGTTTTTGAAAGGGTGCTTTGTGCCTGCATAGGGCCTGTGGCACTGGGAAACGGGCTGAGTATGCTAGGAGTCACACCAAGTTTTCGACTGAAGCTGTGACTTTTATTTCTCTCCTCTTAGGAGTCTATTATTTTTGTTAGATTACCTGAGAACAGACAGGGACAACTTCTGTATATACAGTAGTCCCTGAATGAGAGAAGCATTTAGTTCCACCAATGAATAACTGGGATCAATAACACATGGATGTGAAAATCATAGAACAGTAGTGATTCAATCAGTTCAGAGGATCCTGTAATTTTGCAAACTTTGTAAGTAAAATTGCAAACTTTGCCCAAGCCCTACCAGTTGAATTCAGGCAGTTCCCACCTTTGGGAACATAAACCAGTTTAAAGAAGTTAGAGGCCACAGCCTCCTAGTCACAGGAAAGGGTACATCATAGGGTGGGAGAGGTTAGCCTGTTGGGGGACAGCTGGGTCAGTGGGAAGGCTTTTCTCCTGACTCCTGGTCCAGGGTTAGTTCTGACTCTGCCCTTGTGTACCTCTTGGCTTCAACAAGCACCTATTGCTAAGACTGCCATTTTGATTGGGTTTTCTTCGCTCCCTACACACCGCTATAGAACTGCCCCTCAGCACTTGGCACTTTTGAATAGCCCAGCATCCAGGGCTCCCTGTCTCCACTGAACCAAGATGGTGACTCAGATCCTTATATACAATAGAGCTGTAAAAGGGGCATCACTCCCCTCCTCAGAGATCCCCAGCACACAGATTTTTTTCCCCTGAAGTAGCAGAGACAGAGGGATCATGGGACTCAGAGTGAGAGTTTCTGTCGTTTTGTCTAGTAAGCAAGGTCATGTATTTACTTTTATTTTAAGTGACTACCTGCTGGGACTCAACAAATTCCTACTGTCTTGGAGTCACTGGAGCTCTATATCCTTATTGTTGACATCATTTACTTCACCTTTGGGGAGCCCTTTATTCACCGGTCACAGTCATGTCTCCTTTAGCTGGGATCACAAGCTTGTTACTTCATCATCAAAACATCCTTCTCGTCTTCTGACAAAGGAGAGTGAGCGACAACCTAAGTACCATATGAGCTGTTTCAGTCCTACCTTCTGCTGCTTGTCTCCACAGGTAAGATGAGGAACTTGTCGTCCCCACCCTTACTCAACAGCAATTGCAACCAGGCCCCGGGGGATCTACTCTTACCCCTTCACCTGGCCCATGTCCTTCTCTTTTAGAAAGGCACATCTGTCAGAATCCCATCCTTGTTACCAAAATTGTCCAAGTCTATGAAGTACCTACAACTTCATCCTACTTGCAAACTAACAACTTAGCCTACTACTCTTTCATGGATATCGCTGAAAGACATGCAACTCTTGGATCAAAGAACTTTATTGTGCACAGAACAAGCAGCAACAGGAGCATGTTTGTGCCAGTTCCTACCCCCCACCCCAAACAAAAGTGACAAAAGGCCTAGATGGTATTGATACCTACACACACAGTGGGTTGTGTCTAAGAAAAAGAACCCTTACCTCGACAGGGATTCAACACTTTTATAGTGAACAGTAGCCAAATCTGTTCCTTGAGGAGAGACATTACCTCTTCTAGCAAGGTGAGAGCACTGAGATAGGTCAGGTTTTTGTGTTCATACAAAGCAAGAACATGCAGGGATGCTCAGGGCTCAAGGCAGATAGCCTCTCTCAGCAATTTGTCAATCTCCCATGGGTCACTTTTGACAGCTTTATAAACCAATCCCCAGCACTGAAAGTCTGAATATGAGTTTTTCAAAGGGAAATCTCTCCTGAGGGAAAAGTTCCCTGACAGCAGCCAAGACACACTGCAAAAAAAATCCAGAGACCTTTCCTGTTGTCTCTGAATGGATCTGAGGTTGGCATAACAGCCTGCAGAAGTTGCCATTCTTTTTTAACATGCATCACACAACCTGAATCCCTCAGTTCTCAAGTAATCCAGTCAAAGTTCTAACAATTCACTAGGTTTCTGCCGAAAGTAGTAGGGAATTTCCCTTCTTTTATGCCCACGCAGGCACATATCTTTAACGCTATCTGAAAATTGCAACATACTGCCCACCCCAGATGAATATTAAGCCCAATAGTTACAATGGAGTGGACCCAAGGCTGATGGTCATGTTAATGATGACCTCCTGCCAGAAAAGTGTGGGCAAGTACGTGAACCTACTTCCCAGTACTTAGAGCCTGCAACTATCTATCCAATTCCGCTTCCTAACAAGCAATATGTATTCAGAACATAATATTCTAAGGGAGTCACACCAGATTGTAAAAAAGAACCGTGGTACAAAAAAAGGTTAAGAATCCTTTGATGATTCTTATGATAGTGGTGGAACTCAGTCATCTGAGCACATGTGCTTTCAGGTTGGGTTTTTAAAAATATTCTATTTAAGAATATAGGTTGTTAGAATATTCTATTCAAGGACATAGGAGCGCATGCAGTCTACAAAAATATATTAATGCAATATTTGCAACCTTTCCGGAGATTTCAATTAGGAAAACAAGGTTTGGGCCAGGGAAGGAGGGTTCCAAGCCAGGAATGGATATAAGGTATGATGAGTTGGTGAAAGGGCTCTAAAACCAAGGGTTAACTGGGACCCAGGAGTACTTTGGGCCTAGTTACTTGGGCACAACTTGTGTGTATTTAACGGGACTTATTATTTTCTTTCATCCCCTAATGTTCTGAAGCAAAAAGATTGTTTCTAAAAATACATAACAGCATCAGACATCAAATCCACATGAGCAGTTAAATATTCCAATAATGTAAAACATGAGCTATCTGTCCCAACTCTCTTCAGTGGTCTTATTTTGGAAGACCTAAGTACATTCTTGGGAGGTGTGAAGAGAGCCAGGAGGCTCACATGATGGATGTCAGGTTTTCCTGGGTGGAGGGTAAGAGCAGCCCAGAAATACTCCAAAAGGCCTTGTGACCACCTGGTTGACACAGGTGTTGAAAGCTGGCCAGGGGCACTCTGCGGCCTTGCCAACTGCACTCGTGCTGAGGCTTAAGCCTGTTCAAGTGATGGGAAACTGTCCTAAAATACCACCAGTGCAAGGAGGAGCAAAGTGGGGCGGGGGGGAGATCAAGAGCAACCAATGACTGGCTTGCTAAACCACTTCTACGGCAGACCTATACTTTCTCAAGCTGTTGCTGGAGCCAGGGAAAAACTTCAGAGCGCCATGCAGTCTAAGAAATCTCCAAGTGGGGTTATAGGAAATGTAAGGGGTTGCAACACTCATTTTTCATCATTAAAAGGAATGGTTTCTATAAATTCATTTGTATGCGGGGTTAAGGGGCCTTTATAATCTCAAAAGGACACACTATCTAAAACCTCTCACAGGTTCAGACATTTAGTCCTAAAGAAGAAATGAGATTTGTCTAAGGTCACAAATTAAGAACAAACCTGGAAACAACCCAGGTCTCTTTTCTCCCATTTGAAGACCTATTTTCCCCCTTCTCCCTTAAACCTACTCCTCTCCTGGGATAATGAAAAACTGGCAACATATATGTCAATAGGGAAGGAGTTAAATAAAAACCAATACTATGGAATATTATGTACCTATTAAAAAACAACAGGGAAAAGTACCTAAGTAATATTAAGCAAAAGAAATCCCACAAAATTATAGAACATATTTCAATGTTATTCAAAAACATGTGAAGATAAGTTTTGTGTATACGTTAAAAAGAAAGAAAGAAAGAAAGAAAGTGAAGGTACCCCAAGGAATCACTGTAGAGTGGGTCATTCATCTACACAAGCTTTGAGACCCATGTAATAGTAACTCCACAACTGTAAAATGCATGATTTTCAGATTACACACTTTTAACTACAAGCACACAGAATGACATGATGCAGACAAGGTTTACAGGAATAAAGACTGCAGAATCCAAGGCTTTCACTTCTCCAGTGATGTTCCACAATCTCCCACTGTGTGGCACTAGATAAACAACATTCCTTAATCAAAGAGGAAAATGAGGTATAAGCACAATCATTACAAACTGAATGGTTTTAGGTATTACATTTGGCTGGACCTGTATATCTGTAAAAATTAAAGGACAATATACTTATAGGTCATAGCAATCTGGGCAAGTGTCCAGCTCTTTTCTGACAACAGAGGGAAAATGCTGAAAAAGATGATGCTCACAGCTGCAGAGTCAGACTATCCAGGTTTAAATCCCAGTGCTGTCAACAGCTGAGTGACAAGTTAGTCCAAGCGTGTTCCTCAGTTTCCTCATCTATAAGATGGGGATAATACCACTTCTTAGGATCGTTGTATTAGTGAGTTAATACCATCAAGTACTTGGGACACTACCTGGCACAAAGTAAGTACTGAGTGTCACTAATGCTGTCACTAGAAGCTAGCCATTCCTCAGGTTCTTGGGGGCCTCTCAGCAGCAAAACAGCCTAGAAACAAAAGGAACTTTTACTACAAAGAATTAAAATTTGCTGTTCCATTCTTCCATCAAGACTAAGACTCCATTTTTTCATATCTTCTTTTCTTTTATTGAAAAAAACTTTATAAAATGGCAGTTAATAAAGACACAAACAAATCAACAGGGATATACTAGTGGAAACACAGACAGTATAAAACTAAAAATGCCATTGGCTTCTTTAATTGGTTAAGAGAACAAAATGTAACAGGCAAGTTTGTTTTAAACAAATTAAAAAGCTGGGTTTTTTCCCCAATTCACCCCAAATTAAATATATACACACCCACAAAACTGGTGTGTGAAGGAACAATGGCATACAGCAAAAGTTGCATCTGAATTAAGGGAACAGCTACTGAAACAGGAATGAACACAATTAAGCAACAGGTTAATAATTTTAAAATGGAATCTTCAAATGCTGCATGGCACAAAGCTATACTCTATATAAGTACTGCCAGTTATGAAGGAAAAGACTGTACGGCTTTCAGCAAAAATGCTTTCTAGAAAAGCAAATCAAAACAATGCAATCAGCAGACCTAGGAGGCTACAGCTAGATATTAGACTAAAATTTCTCATACCTAAGCTAGAAAACCCTATTTATTCATAGTGAACTAAAATTTCAGGACAAAACAGACATTTTTAACATTCCATACTTTATCCATTTTAAGTTCTGTTTCATCCCCTCTCATCCTGTAATTCAGCATGATCCAGCAGAAAGACGGCTGCCTTTAAAACTGCCTACTTTATTTTTCTTTCTGTGGCGAGACTGTCATGGAGCCTGGATATTTCAGGCTCATATGCATCCATGACCAACGTCCCACTTTGGTCAAAAAACTTAGCAATGGACTTGGTGAACTCGGCTTCCCGCTGCTGCTTTGTTCTCCCACTGATGAAGGTCAGCTTCAGAGTGTATTTGTCATCGAACCTAAGCAAAGATAATAGATCAAAAACCAAACACAGAGATTCAACCAGTAACAAGAAAGTGCCAAATGTTTCTAAGAACAGGGCTGAGCTGGCTACTGGTGGTGAAGGGAACACACATATCTACCCTTTTGGTTTTTAAAAACAAGCAAATGCCTTCAAGATGCAGGTTCTGATTCATAGGTATTGCCATGCCTGAATTAACTACTGTGTGCTTCCTTTTCCTTGTCACAAACTGTTAAGCTATACAGACCATCTTCTCTAACTTTGAATTTCAAACTTAATATGCTAGTAGATACTTGTCTCCAATCTCACCTAGTTTCCTTTTGTTAGTATTATACTTGGGCATAAACTCTGGGAAAGCCTTTCCAGACACTCCCAAATTGCGTCATATATTGCTCCTCTGTCTTCCGCAGCACCAACAATCAGTGGTCAACTCTTAATACTGAGCACCTATCATGTGCCAGGTCTAATGATAGGCTGTCAATTTCTCATGAAATTATCTTTTGAAATGTTTATGTATTTGTATTCTTCACGAGACTGGGTGATTCTTAAGGTTAAGGATTTTGCCTTATTGGTTTTCTATTCTTGGTCTGGCACTTAAGTAGGCAATGAAATTTATATGAATAAGTGAAAACCTTTGTTTTCACAGGTGTTCCCCCATTTTAGGTTGCTCAGTCTTTGTACTGTTTAATCAATCTAGCTCCAGGTTCTACTATGATCCCAGGAAGGGAGGTCAATTAACTACATGAACTTCAGAGATTCTTTGGCTACACCTTAAGATAGCTTGAAAGTCTTTACTATCTCCAACCTATTCAAGAGGAATTATAGTATCAACCTCTGAGAGGCTGACATCAGTTCCCCCCCGACACACACTGTTTCTGTCTCCATATAACTAGGGCACATTCAATGGACTATCAGACTGGTATTACCCTTAAAGGAAGCAGATTCTTGGGCTTGTTTCTGCATATTTAAAATGGGACAGTTACTATCTACTTTTCAGGTGTGAAAGGTAATACTGCCTATTATTAATTCTTGCTCAAAAAAATCACCTCAATAAACTGTTGTCTAGCCAAGTTACTCCAAAAATGGACAGCTAGCAGTGAAGGTCCTTGAATTATTTTCAACACTCCAAATTTTTTCCTCAAGTTCTGACCAACTGCTGCTAACTGATAACATAGTAATTTTTGGACTTCTGAGCCCAGTTCCATGGCTTTGATAGCAAAACATGATCTCCATTAAATTACAAATATTTATTTAGCACCAACCATAAATATTAGGCAGTTTTGTATGTTAAGGATACATAACAGTGAAGACAACAGACAAATCCCTGACTTTTGGAACTTTTACATTAGTGTTATGAGGGTACCAACAATAAAAGTAAAAATATATTCTTTTAATTATGGTAGGCAGGGGAAGGCTTCTCCAAGCACGTTTAAAGTAAGGGAGCAAGTTATTTGGGAAAAAGAATATTCCAGGCAGAGGAAACAGGAGATGCAAAGACTTGAGACAAGATTATGCCCGGAAATTCTGAAGAACAGAAAGGAGGCCAAAGGTAAGAGAACTGAGGGGGCGAAGATGAGCGACACAGGAGATGAAGAGTGCGCATGTGTAAGGGTGTGGGGTGCAAGGAATAGATAGATATGGACTTTTAAGCCATCCTTAAGATTTTAGGTTTTTTCTTTGAGTAGCTGACATGATGTGCCTTAAATGGATCACGGTAACTTCTATATTGGGAATAGACTACAGGCAGGAAGTTAGCTGAGGAGGTCCATTAGGACTTTATTATAGTAACTTAAGTAAGAGATGATGGTAGCAACGGAGATAAGTGGTCAGAGTATATTTAGAAGTAGAGACAAAAAGGATTTGCTGACATGCTAGAGAAGGATTGAAAGAAAAGAGTCAAAGTGATTCCAGAGTTCTGGCCTGAGTAACTAAAAGGATGGAGTTACCATTTATCAAGACAGGGAAAAGGAGTTTTGGATGAGGGACAGCAGTTAGTTTTGGAAATGTTTATTCTGGGATGCTTATTAGGATTCACTCTCAAATAGAAAGCTGGGATATATCTGGAATTCAGAGTAGAATTCTATGATGAAAGTAAGAGGTTTAGAGATCTTCACCATATGGATGTCATATAAAATCTTGGAAGTCTGGATAATATTATACTCAGTGAACGAATAAACCTAGAGAAGAGGTCCTAGAACAAGTACTAGTGGCATTTCAAATTTAGAGAAAGGGGATAATGCAGAATCACAAAGAAGCAGACTTTAAGTAAGAGGAAATTTAGAAAATTATGGTATCCAGTTAAACTGCATTAATAAGGAGTGATTCCCTGTGTTAAATGCTGGTGACAGGTCAATGGTGAGGAGCAGAGAAAAATGAAAATAATACCAGATCCAAGAGTTGGTGGGAGAAAGGGAACAGAGAAATGGGAAGACCGTAAGAAAATAAAGGAAAAGGAAACAGTTTTTTTCTTGGGGGGTGGGGGGCAGGGGGAGAATTAAAGCCTATTAGTCTATCACATGGAATGATCCAGCAGAGAGGAAACATCAAGTGAGAAGGGATGGAATCTAGAGGATAAACAGAAAAGAGATCTTAGATAGGCCTCTGTAGAGAAATAAGACTATGATGAGCACACCGAAGTGGACAGTAACAGGAGACTTCTGATTACTTCTATTTTCTCAGCAACAAAAGAATCTAAAAGCAAAGCGGGGGTGGG
>PVIJ01000923.1:0-51436 GCA_004024925.1 Scalopus aquaticus
ATTACATCAAAATAAAAAGCTTCTGTACAGCAAAAGAGACATTAACCAAAACTAACAGACACCCTACCAACTGGGAAAAGATTTTTGCACACAATACATCTGATAAAGGACTAATAACAAAAATTTACAAGGAACTCACACAACTCAACAAAAACAAAGCCAACAACCCAGTCAAAAAATGGGCAGAAGAGCTCAAAAAGCTTTTACATTTTTTTGAGTATTTTTTCTTTTCTTACATATTACAGCAATTTAATGAAGTAGATGAAACAGGTATCCTCATGTTACAGATGAAGACCCTGAAGTTTAAAGTTGCATTTTCTAATAATTATCTAAAGGTTCAATATCAGATAATGTGACCTGTTTGAACTAAACAGTAAATGTGGAAGAAGTTGGCAAAATTCCCCATTGCCTGCAAGGACTAAGCTATGAACAGGGTGCCATAGTAACATTTGATTTTATGCAACTTTGTTTCTGAAATAGGAAGAGAATTGTTATTCAACAATTTTATGCAGAATTGTTTCCTGAATTAGAAAAACACAGTCTAACGATTTTCTTAATTTCTAAGGGTGCCTTTAGCCGTCTTGACCCAACTGGTGCTTTTGAGAAAGAAATGATTGACAGAATTCCCTGTGGCCGTCTAGGAACTGTGGAAGAAATTGCAAATCTTGCTGCTTTCCTCTGTAGTGATTATGCCTCTTGGATTAATGGAGCAGTAAGCATTGCTCTTTCTTCTGTTTGGGGAGAATTTAAGATGGGAGGTGTTCGTTAAAATATTTTTCCAGCTGTAAATAAAATAAAAATATTAGCATATGCTGTAGTTCATGAGATTTGTTCATTGATAAATTTTATTTAGTGCAAATTACTCTAGTAGACATACCTTAAGATGATCTTTAAGGTAGAGAAGAATTTGAAATTGTGGAGGTGATAGAAATAGGATACTAAATAGTAAGTCAGTTTAGGTTTAGTTGTTAGTTTTGTCTTTAAAACTAGGACTTTGATTTAAAATGTCCAAAAGGTAGTGCATTCAGTTAGAATGGGAAGACGACTAATAGTTCGGAAACTGGAAGGAGTTAGTTTCACCATTTTTATTTAATTTTTTTCAGGTCATTAGATTTGATGGTGGAGAGCAAGTATATATGTCAGGGGAATTCAACAGTATGCAGAAGGTAATGTCATTTTGTGTCTGTAATATTATATTAGCAGCTTGGACTCTAAGTCTTAAAAATATGCAAGAATCACATTAAATTGAGTTTTTCTCTTTGATGTTAGGTCACCAAGGAGCAGTGGGACACAATAGAAAGACTCATCAGGAAGACTAAAGGTTCCTGAACTCCTCTGGCCTGCATCTTGGTTACAGTGGACATGATACAAGCTGCCTATAATCTTTTGAATATGCTCAATGAATATACTCAAGTTTAATAAAGTTTTGATTAACAAACATTCACTGAGTATATATTACGTGCCAGGCCAAGACTGGGTAGACATTGTATATTCACAGATAAATAAGGTATGATTTCTTCCCTGCAAGAAATTTTTAGAAAATAGAGGAGTGGAGTGAGTGAAGACTTAGATAGAGGTAGGAAGTACTTAGAAGTGAGAGAAAGGAACAGATATTTGTGACCTGGAAAAATGAGGAGGAATTTATTGAAGGAAGTAGTATTTGAGGTACATTTTAAACATTGTTCATGGTGATGGACCATGTTGAAAGATAACCTACAGCGCCTTTCATGAATGCTGCCTTTTCAGTATGTTTCCTTTTCACTGGATTTTTGAATTACCTTTTTTAGATAGCTCAATATTAATTCAAACAAAGTTTTACTAGAACGTACTTCATAACCTGATATTTTATTTGGTACTGAGGATAAAACATGTATAACCTACAGTTTTTGCCCTCTTGGAATCCATTGTCTACAGACAGACCTGTAAATAATTATTTATTGCACTTTGCAATACATACTGTCCTAGTGGTGTTAGAGTGTGAAGGGAGAAGTAATTCATTCTGTCTCCAGAGTTTAGAGAAAGTGACACTTAGGATATAGCATTCCATCTCTGCTTCATAAGAGTGAATTTCTGGGTGGAGAAAAACAGCTTGTAAAATAATTTTGTGTATAATTTTATTTCATTTTCATAGTTGGTTTGACTAATATGTTATTCTAGAAATTAATAATGAGAAAGCCATAGTCTTAAGTCTATAGTTATAATTTTGAAGTCATAAAAAATGTCTATTTTTCTTTTATCAGAATCACTATAACATGCTTGTGAGTCTGATACTTCCATTGTCCGTATTACCACGAGAGGGGCTCAGCTTCCATCTCACTGCCACAGAATAATTCTGCAAGGGCCCAGTTTTCCTGTATAAATTTATATGCTAATTTATATGCTTTAAGCCCCACATAGACATTCTTATTATATTGACAATTAGTTGTGTATGTAAACTACTTTTTAATTGTGTGTGTAGATGTTTAATATTATAGGTTTGGAATAAGTGGCCTTGACATTTCCAATTGTACTGCTTTTTACTGTACTCATTAGAATGTTACACTATTTCTAAACAATCTTGCAAGTGTCCAGTCTTCCTTCACCTTTAACACTAACCCTAGCTTTCCTCTCACCTATGTACATCTTTTTTTTTTTTTAATTATGAATACTGGCCTCCCTGGTGACCTAGGGCTTAAGTCTCAGGGCTGTCACTGCCACTGACTGAGTTTGTTCCCACATATGTATGACACAGCAGACCTCTCCTGTCTCATACACTGCTCCCCTCAGCAGTGTATTTCAGTAGATCTCCCTATTCTGTTCCTTACTCTGTCTCTGGTCAATCCTCTGCCCTCTCCCCCCTTGCATCTCTGGCTTATACCCCAGTTCTATGCAAAAATAAATAAAATTTAAAGGAAAAAAGTAAATTATGAATACCTCTTGTGATGTAGAGAATAAAAAGCCAGTAGCTGTAGAGATGGCCTTGAATGAGTTTCATAGCTTCTTTCTTTCTCATTATACAATTCAGGATGATAATCTGCTTCATGGGGATGTTATGAGGATTAAGTGGGATGAAATAAGTGAAAATGTCATGTAAACTGAAAAACATGCAAGTTAAAGATGAGGTCCTCCTTGCCACGCTTTCATGAAGACATGGTTCTCAAAAGAAAAATGAGAAAGCAAAAGAATAGAAAAAGTAAAAATCTAACCTCCTAAAGACAACTGTTACCTATTTTGGTATATTTACTTTTTTTGCCTTTTACTTATTTATTTTTTCTGGAAGTAGTTTGTTAATATAACTTGCACTGGAATGAGTACTACCGTGGTCCCTGCCCCAAAGCCCTCTCCACACTAACCGTATTCAACTCTTTTAAATGTTTCTTTTCTTCTGAAATAAAGATTCTTCCTATCCACCAATTCTAATGTAACCATTTCTCTAATTTTGGTTAAATTAATGTTTTGTTTTTTATTTAACATTATAAATACTTTATTTTCTCCAGTGTATTCTCAAACTCCCTCTATTTTTAAAACAGTTGAGCCTATATGATAAATCAGATCCTGTTTTTTCATAAATATTAGTTTTCATATTTTATCATTTAAATGTATTATGATTTATTCTTAGAATTAGATAATTTTTGTTTTTCAGTATAATATAGAATACTGTGATAAAATCATCATGCTTGGAACATTTTTAGAATTTGGAGTTTTTTTCTCAAGGTAAATAATATAATGACTTTAGTTCTTGAGACTTTAATGCACAAATAATAAAAATCCTAACTACACAGTTTCATTAGCAATTAACCAAAAATATAAATTTCCAGGTAGTAACATTATTAATCAAAGATTATGAAGCTTTTAAAGACCCTTGATAATCATTTCCAAATTGTTATTGCTAAGGTTTGTATGGGTTTAGAACACCCTAAGCACTGTGTGATGATTTCAATAAATACCTGTTAATATGGAGTATTTTCACTTTCCTAGTATTTACCAATTTTATAAATAAAGTAGTACTAGTTGTGCAACTGTGTGTTTATTAGTGATATTGAAAACTTTTCTGCACTTGTGATTTTTCTGTTTGTCTTTTTGCCCAGTGGTATCAATGGGGCATTGCAAAAATTTTGATGTATCTGAGTTTGTCTGCAATATTTTTTCTTAAGTAACCATCACAGTGTTTGATTCATTATTTCATGTTGTTACAAATGATGAATGAGGAAGCAGAGCTTGCAATTACAGCAGAGTTGGCCAGAAAGATCCTGTGGATATCAATTAATTAGAACTTCTAAGAAAGAACTTTTTAAGAAAACCTGAGAGAGAAACAGACATTGTTGATAGATAATCACTATATTTTAAGACCTTTGGGCTGTAACCATATCAGTGTTTCACTTTAACAATCATTATTAATGTGTAACTACATGTACCTTCTCTAAGATTCCTACTGCTAATGCATTAATGGAAGCAGGCATGGTATGTTAAAGTGAGAGTTATCGATAACAATATCGCTCATCTTACAATTAATATGTAAAAACACCCTCAGGGCATGCTTAAAGTGTGGAGTAGCAGCTATTGTTTCTTAACTGCTCTTGTGGAAAACTAGATCAATGAAATTTAAATAACTTTAGTAGTAGAATTTTAGAGCTAGAAGGGCCTTCGAAGATCCTCTTCTCTGTCATCTTAGAGTTGAGGAAACAGGTTCAAGAAATTCTGACTTGCACACAATTGGTCAAGTTCATGCATTGTGCCCAATTTCACCAGTTCTTTGGGATCATGATATAAACAAAGAAACAATAACTAGCTCCTGATGGGATACAGTTCTAATGCAAAAACCTTCAGGAGGAAATAATATTTTGGTTCTTTATCAATTTTACTTGAATCTCCCATCTCACCTCAGGCTGTGCCACAGCATCTCTGTTCCTTAAGGTTGTTCAACATCAAACTTGTACTAGCTGCATCTTAGTCCTAGGAATGTACCTTTAATTTTTTTTAATTGAGGTAACATTTGTTTATTGTATATGATTTAGGGAAGTAGGTTCACACATCCTCAGATGTTTGTTATCACACCACACCCACCACAAGCAATGTGTTTTTCTTGATCTTTGAATGGCTGGCTTCTTCAGAGAGGTTTCCCTAAATCCTTGCTTGCAGACCATTAATTTTTGAAACCTTTAAAGGGATGTATGACTTCTAAAAGTACACAAATCATGAATTATCACAAAATGAAAATATTTATGTCACCATTACCCAGGAAAGAGCAAAATCAGGGATCCAGAAGCCTCACTTGTGCTCCCCATTGTGACTCCCTGTCTCTCCCTAGAACCAACCACTGTCATGACTAATAGTAGTCACACAAAATGTATTGTTTCTAGTAGATACTGCCCAATGGTTTTCCAAAGGCTTCAATTTAACCTCCCATCAAGCAGAGTGTAAGAATCTTCATTGTGATACCTCCTAATATTTAGAATTAAAAATCTCTGTAATTTTAGTCTCTCTGATAAGCATATGGTAAAATCTCATTTCTAATTTGCGTTTCTCCTAATTTAGAGTGTTGATTTTTTAAATGTTTTTATATTTGAACAGTAAATTGTTTGTGAAACATCTGTTCAACCACTTTACACACTTTTTTTCTTAAACTTTATTATTTTTTAAAATTTAATTTTAGGAGTAATGTCTGTACATTTTGGATTGCATCCTTATCAGTTATATGTGTTATAAATAGTTGGAGGAAATGAATTTCCTTTGAACTGAGAGCTGAATCAGGATAATCAGCAGCTCCTTAACCTCTTCCTTGTCTTTGGAATATATTCACCATTCTCTTGGCCAGAGCCATTTTTGAGAACCTAACCTTGACTGAGTAAGGAATTGCTGAATTATCTGGAGTGTATAATGACTGAACCCTGTTGAAGCCTCTATATAAATTCTTCAGATTCTGGTGGTGGGTGTGAATATCTACTGGTCTTGCCCAAGATAAGCCTCATAAGTGAGTTCCATTGCACATTAAAACTGCTACCTATCCACTGATATAGCTTGCCTCTTTCTTTGCTCTCTCCTTACCCTCTGTGTAGTGAGAGTAGTCATTTGAAGATTTTATCAGACACTCACAAGTTTGCCAACATAAATTGCCTTCTCTCAAACTCTTGATATTTGATTTTTCACTATTAATAGTTTATTAGGACAGAGTTCCTAATTTTACTGGAATTCAACTTTTCGATCTGTTTCTTCATAATTGTTTGTTCAGGGATCTTTCCATGTTCGAGATATTGAAGATAATCTGTTATGTTATTGTCTGTATTCTTTTACATTTAAACTGAATATACCTGGAGTGAATTTTGTTTGTGATATGAGGTAGGTGTTGTATAAGCTATCTTACATTTGCCCTTACAGGTTTGGTTTCCATTTTTCTTCCTGTTCTCTTCTGCTCCACAAGACTGACCTGTCACTTATATTTAAGTATAATTCATTTCGTTGAGTTACAAGAATATCTTTCCTGATAATACTCAGTACACCATGATAGTCCAGGTGCTGGATTCGTGACCATTTACTACATGAACTACCTTTGGGGCAACATTTAAAAGGGTTAAAATTCAAACCTTGCTCCTTGCTCAGCAGATAGGGATGGGAGGCTTTAACTGATAAGGGGAAACCAAAAGGTTGTCATGGGAACCAAACCATAAAATCTACATATGACCAAAAAAGGCCAGTGTAGACTAAGGGAATGCGGGCCTAACCCTGACTCAATGTCCCAGCAAATGACAAACCATGAAAATGCATGCTCTGTGTCCTTTAAGAAAACCTGTTAAAATAGTATAAAAGAGCCTCAAAACTCCTTTCTCAGAGCAGACTGACTTCCATCTTGCCTGCTGCTTCCTTTAGCAGTGTTTTCAATAAATCTGGCTTTTCTGCTCTCCATTCTGTCTCTGGTGAATTCTTCTTGCTCCCTTGCCACTGGTTGCTGTATCTCCCCAAGACACCCCTATCACATATTCTTATAGAGTCTTTTATTAGACTTTCTGTTGTTTTTCTCTTTTTCTTTGTTACTATCATAAAAATACCAAACTTGGTCTAGTTTTGCTATATATTTTATAACACTTATTTTCCTACAGATGAAATGTAGGAACATTCTGTATATTCCTTCTATTCCTTTGGAGAAGGTCTTTAATAGAGAAATATTTGATTATGTAAGATGGGCAAAAAACTCCAAGAATATGAATTTTTTTTGAGATTTGTAAATCTTATCATCACAGGCACTCAATTCAATAAGACATCCATTGAATCAGATGGGTCTTTATTTATTTAGATTTCTCAGCCCTACATTTCCACCTGGATTGATATATACAGATAACAGAATCAGACAGATTGTGTGTGATCTGGTGACTTGTCAACTGACTTTTTTTGAGGAAGAAAAAAAGATACAAGAGATTAGAATTATTTTCTTCTTTATTTATTCTTAGTAGTTAAATTCAACCTAAGGTCAGTGCTTCCACTTACATACTAGAGGCAAAGTCAAACTACCACTCACATCATTTGTTAAATTTTATTTTTTGGCAACTCTCTGTTCATTCTTGAGGAAAAGAGTTACCTCACTTTTCCAATTTCTGTGAATTGAGAAAATCATTGCTGAATTTATAGAATGGGGACTTTCAAAATGACCCAGAACCATGAACTCTTTGGTGGTAACTTTATAAATTCCATAGTCACATCTCATAACTCTCTGCTTCACAGAGAATCAGAAATTATCAACCATTACATGTCAACTACCAGTATAGTATATTCTTGCTTCCAGTATATGAAATGGGACTTCATGTAGATCAAAAGAATGTTATACAATCTCCCCTGCTAAATAAGATAAACGATTACAGTAGCATTTCTCTTCCAATGTTTTTAACTCATTTGAAAACTATTTGCAGATAGAAATAGAGCTCTTTGAATGCTGATCTTCATAGGAAATATAGAATTCACAGAATACACAAAGTTATTGATGATATAACATTCAACAATCAGGGTGCTATGATTTTACATTAAAATTCAATTATGTAGTAAAAAATAGAGTTGGTATAGCTAGAAAAAAAATATTTTCAGAGGCAGCAGTTACCCTTGGTGGAAATGAACAATTCTACATAAAAAGAAAATCCAGGAAGTATGCAAACTAGACACCAGGATACTTATTATGTTAAATTTAATCAGAGATTACACAGAATATGACATAAAAACTGCAGTTTACTAGAGTAATTATAATCAGCAATACATGACAACAGTTTAGAAAATGGATTAAGGTCATACTCTGACAGTAGTCTTGTTGGAAATACAGATAAAGAATCAGACAGATTGTGTGTCGTCTGGTATTGCCTTCCCTTATCATCAAATCAACTTGAACCAATAGCTTGATATAGGATTCAAGCTCTAGATGTGTTGCTGATTAATAAGCTAAACCTTGTCTAGTGAGACTTAACTTTATAGAACCACAATTAACTAACTATTGATTGACGTTTTGGTATTTTAGATGTAAAAGCACATTCCTTCTGATAACTGGAAATCCAGCTTAGAAATACTTTATGGGACAGACCTATGATTGTCTGAAATAAGAATGCTTAGTTTGTTTTGTGTAATTCTCCCATTTAGTGACAAATGTGTGCTTACACATCAGAAACAGAATTTTAGAGATTAATCTTGGTAATATTTTTAAGGAAATCTTGTCCAGTTACATTTATGAAAGCAATGATAAGTTAGGTTACTTTTTTGTAACTGGGTGTACTGACAGGTCTAAGCATCATCATTCTCCTTTTCATCATATAATTACAAAATCTGTACATTACAAACAGTATAGAAACAAGCTGAAAAGAATGTGCCACACATCCTGGATAATTATCTATATGCAGTTAAATTTACAGATATAAAAGAAAATACAGCCTACTCCCTTATAGTGCACAGTTATTTTTTAGATACAACGTATCGCTAGTAAGTGGTCATAATCACCAGCTCTAGTTGTCCCCAGCACAGAGAATAAGAGCCAGGTCTGTTCGGTAAAGCTTCCCTCCATCTGACAAAGCCATTATGCTCTTCTTGTATGTTGTAATATTGTTAATATCCAGATCCTATATAGAACATAGACAGCATTGTAATCAAGTTAGATCATGGAAATTAATCACTGCCAAGTGACAAACTATGAGATAAACACTGCTTGTTAACATCAATCCATTAAGAAAAGAGCTGAATAAATTCTTATACAAATGTGAATAATCACAATTACACTACTGTAGGCCAGTACCAAATCCAATTAAGAATGGAAATCTATTTCTGCTCCTCTGAAGGTGTTTAAAGTCGATTTCTAAAAATGGATGTGTGATTGTTTCTGGGTGGATCCATAAAGTCTGCTTAAAAGTAAATGGCACAAAAACTAAATTACCTGTTTATTCTTCTCACACAGATCCTTCAGTAAAGCATCCAATTCATTTTCATCTATGTATCCATTGCCATCCTAGAGGAGGAGAAATAAAACAGTTTGAAGTCAACTTCATCTTCAATAATTGGCAATGAAGTAAAATGCACTAAGTCTTCAATTAAAGCCTTTGATCGTTTTTGGAAATTGTGGTTTCAGAAAAGGGTTTTCTAAGAATGATATTTCATTTAGTGTCAGCTGAGATTTTTTCTCATCAACATTATAATGAAATGACATTGAACAAATGACATTATTTGTTGGGCTGCTGTAACTGAAATCTCAGAAAACTCCCATTCTTGCATACATGGTGGTTATTCTAAACTCTTAATGTCATATCCTCAAAAAATGTAACTGCTCCAAAGTTCCAGAACAGATGGAGATCACTTCTCATTCTACTTGCGTCTGTAAAATACTTAAAACTTTTCAAAATACTTATGCATTAAATATTTCATTGTATGTTAACAATATTGCCCTCTTTGAAATAAATGAGTAGTCATCACTATGTTCCATGGCAGGCAAGGACACAAGCCAGGGAAGCCACATGACAGACCTGAAGTCACATGGCAGGTGGGGGCAGAGCTGGATGAGGGCCCACAGGACACTGCCAGTTCCAGGAGTAGAGAAAATAGAAGTAAAAATGCATGTGGACTGGTGACATCATAGACAACCTTTGCTCCCACACACAATGCTACCTACGTGGGGAGATTCTGCTGGCTATTCTTCTCTAGCTGTATCCTCATCCCACCCTGCAAAGTGGATATTATTATCCCCTATCTACAAATGAGGAAATTGAGATTCAGAGGAGTATGGGATCTTGTTCAAGAAAAATGAAGGTTTATATTATTTGGGACTCACTGTAACAGGGTTGAAACCAAAGTCTGTTACAGCTGGTGCCCCCTGCAGGGTGGTGCAGGTGAGGATGACTAGCCACAGGCCAAATGCAGACAAACTATCAGTGGGGGTGGAGACTGATTGGAAACAGGAGGGACTGCAGAAGCAGCCCCCCCCCCCACCCCCGGACAGAGCATCTTCCCGGATGATTCAGCATTTTCAGTATTTCAGTGTTTTTAGATCTTCAGCTATTCTGGGGTCAGCAATTTCCACCACCACCGTGCCAATCCAGAAGGCTATTGCAGGCTTCTAATGGATGTGGAGAGGCTTGCAGCATCCAACCTTAGAGAAGAAAAGTTCGGAGGCTTCGACAAACTGTTTCCAGCTTTGCTGCTGTTACCGCTGGGAAGGGAAGAGGAAGGTCTGGAGCAGCGCCTCACTGAGCTGTGTGTGGCCGTTTGTTGGGGCCGTTCGCTGTAGCTGCTATTTCCCATGTCAATTGTCTGCAGCTGTGCTGGGGCATCGCGGCAGCTCCAGGGAGCATGTTCTGTTTTGTTTTCTGCTGTCTTCCTGAGGTGGATCCCAGTCTATTGTCTGGCTGCCATGTGCTCTGGCCCTCAGTGCCAGGAAGACACCATCTTGGGAGTGTGGCCTTTGATTTGGACTTGAAAACACTGGACACAGCTTCAGGTGAGGATAAACAGCTGCTGGAGGCATCAGTGACTGTTTGTTTTCCCTCATTTGTTAAATAAATTCCATTATTGTTGTTCCTTAAACCTGAATAGTCTTGCAATTGTAAGGGCGGGTGAAAAACTCACACAGTGACCAATAAATTATCAGGTTATTGAAAAAGTCATGACATACTTTTTCTATGTTTTTCAAGCAAAAATGCGTCATGAATTTTCCAATAAACCAGTATTTGGGCACTGTCGGCCAGTTTTAGTGCCCCTTACTGCCATGTGTCAATACCATAGCATTTTCTATAAATAGGATGAATAGAAACCTTGAGTTCCAAGGTTTTTTTTCCCCTTAGTGAGCGTTTTCCAAATTCTAAGGAATCAAATTACAGATAAGATTGAACTTTTACCTGATCATATAACTCAAAAGCCTTATTGAACTCTTTCCCACACATTTTGATTCCCTAGATGATAAAAAGAGAGCAAAGATTAAAAATCTAATATTACATGTCAGTGTGTTTCCCTTGGCAAATCACCCACACTCTATCTTATCAAGGAAAGTATTGTTTATGGGAGAAAAAAGTTAAATACCTGAAATTTAAGAAGAAAATTCTCCTGCACTGGTAATAATCTATCAAGAAAAAAACATTATATTAATGTATTTGATTTTTTGGCAAAGATCAGCTTATAGTATTTGTATAGGTTTTAAACTCACCTGGCCATCTCAGTTAACTCCAGCTTTCCATCATTATTTGAATCAAATAATTTCAGCTAAAAGACAGAATATGTCATTATTGTAGCCACTGAAGAGTGATTTATTGCATGAAGGAGAAGAAAATTCAAAATAAAGCAGTTTGAGTTGTTAATTACTTATATATAGACAGCAAAAATCTAGAAACTAGCATTTCTTACACTTCAATGCAATTTTTCAATTCTATAACGTGTCAATTGGCAAAGCTTTTTCAGAACAAGATAGAATAATCAAACAGTAATAATAATCTAACAAAACAGGCAGATCCATGGAAATACACTGCCTAGGGGACCAGTGGGTGAGACAGGAGAGATCTGCTGTGCCATATGGGTTAGCTCCCTGGCCGGGAATTGAACTTGTGTTGCAGTGGCTACCATAGCTTCATAGTACTGATAATTAACCCCTTACGCCACCATGGAGGCACATGAAATACTTTATTGGCAAAAAAATCCTTCATTAAGTGAGGAATCAGTTTTTAAATTCTACAATGCATATTTGTAACTGATCTTTGTGTTGCATTGTAAAAGCTTTCTACACTGTTGCTTAACAGACAGGGTGCTGCTATTTCTTGTCTTTATGTAAGGTATATATACCTGGTAGTACATAACTGGACTGCACTGAAATGTTTTGTCACATGCCCTATCTTTATATTTCACCAAACCTTTTAAGGAGATTCTGTGTGAAATATCAAAATTCTGCTTACATCATGCTCTCCACTGTGAAATAGCAAAAAAGCCACCATTTTCAAGAAACACATGCTTATTGGGATATGGAGCCATTTCTTTTTGTGGGATAAGAGAAACTTAATTCTTCTCTTGCCTCCAAATTCTAATATTACATGATATATTAGGTAAAGACAACAGTAGAGAACAAGCTGTTGCATCTAAATCTGCTAAAGGATTGACAGTGTTTCAAAAGACTGGTGTGAATTACTAGTCACCTTTTTGATATATGCCATAGCTTTGTAAACTTTTGTTCTGATGGTGGAAGGCATGACTGATCACCAGAAGGATTTGCAAACTGACTTTATTATTTTCTGCTATAGAATGCAATCTGACTTTACATGTGCTATTTCACACTTCTAGTTTTATCACATTTTTATAACATAAAATTGGAAGTGCAGTGAAAAATCAAACTTGAAACCAAACTGTCAAACAGTTATTTAATCTTTATGACAAAATTGCCTTATGGTTGATTAATTTTGCAGTAAAAATGCTTGCAGCAAAGAATGCATGGTGAATTTACTGGAGACGGTCTGGCCGTATAATGCTGTGTCTCGAAGTCCTCCAAACAATGGCGTGAAAATAAATATTTAATTGTTCCCTCCTTTTGAGCACAAATATCAAGCAACAAGCAAATAATACACACAAATCCTTACAGGATAGATTCTTAAGGAATTTAGAATTGTTTCATTTTCCTTTGGATACTAGATACTCAGAAACCCTCCCTAATGTGTTTACATAACACATCACACACCTAGATACACCCAGATATAAACACTTTCATACTCATGTGGGGAGTGTTCACTTTTTTGAAAGGAGCAATAAATGCTTTATCATATTATGTAAGAGTAAATATTGGGTAAATAAAAAGATGTGATATGTATACTGAATATATGAAGAGGTAGCATTATTTTCATTTTTAAAGAAAGGCATGTGATCAGATTCACAATGAATATAGGTTTAATGACTTTAGGAAGAAAAGAAAGGACTTTGTATAGTTTGAGATGTTCTAAGAGTCTTTCATAGGAGGCGGACTTTTTCAGGGTATGATACACAATATTTATAATTATTTATTGACTATAAGTTCTATTTTTTTCACACTGCCTACCAAGAAACTGGACACCAGATCACACAGTTTAGTGTCCACAGGGAAATATCTCCCCACATACATATTTAAATTTTAATTAGTTCTTGATTAATTTGCTTCCTGGATTTGAACTGGTTTATGACATTTAATCAGATATCCCAAGCCAATCCAATGGGGGGAAAACTCCGATCTGAGTGATTTTTAAAAGGCTGCTTCAAATTTCTTTCTTAAAAGAGTCTTTAAATAGACATCCCTCGAGATTGGCACAAAACAAGAAAATTGGTAAATGTAGGTTATTGTCCATTTCCAAATTTTATTTAGAGCTTAGATATGTCCAGTGTGATGAATTTGTATGCCAACAAGTAGTTACTATAATGAGGTATTAAAAAGCACACTTCTTTTCAGTGAAAACTTTTTTGATTATTTTGAAACCTAAGATTAGTTCCACTTTAAAACAAATATCAATGTATGGTGACTAAAGCAATAATAAAGTTTCAGTGTTTGGCTGGGATTAATCTAAGTTTCATCAAATAAAATCCTTTTAATATTATTCCTTAAGGTTAATAACAAGTCTAACTCTTCCTCAGTATTTATTTAAATCCATGAGGCAAGACTCAGTATCCCTTCATAATACTTAAAGTATGTATAAACATGTTTTGATCTGTTTAACTTAAAACTTTGTCTGAATTTAAAAAATTAGACAACTAAAATACTATTGCCAAAATATTGACCCATGGCTTGATCGCATTTGGCAAAATTCTTGTTTGTATTCCTAATGCTGTAATGAGTCAAAATGAGTACATTTTACCTACTTAGAATTAATTAACTTATAAACTCGGGCTATTTTATGTAGAACTTTGTATATTTATTTGTTCATTACTAAAATATTCAGTGCCTAGGTATAAAGCAATCTTCTTCGCTCAATTATCAATATTCTACAAAAAATTTGATTAAATATAACATTAAGAACAGAATATATTTGGATTTTGTCACCCAAAGTACCAAGACAACACTCCAGAATTACAGGAATCAAAAGAAAGAAGAAGGAAATCCTCATTTTAAGTTGTTTAATGAATAGAGTCTGGCAGTTCTTTTTTAAACTTTAACAAAATCTATGATTTTCTAAGCCATGGTAAAAATTGACTCAGAACTGCTATAATAAACGAGCTTTTAGTGATAAAATATAACTTACATATGCATAAGTTAAATAATTTAGTGATGTGATTATACTGACTTTGTAAGAACTGATCTTTTATTAAAAATAACCTAACTCTACAATACAGGAAAGTCTTGTATGTTACGTCTTAAAAATGTCTTCAGCACTCAACCTTACTAGGTATAAGAATCCTTAAAAAGAAATTCACGTTTGAAGTGAAATGATACCTGAATTAGCAAGAATATAGTAATATTTCATAGGTTATTGGCTACAATGTTTTCAAGATCAGTCTTACCATTAGGTCTGTATACTCAGCTAGTTTTGTATCATCAACAGTCTTGTTAGCTTTCTCCAGCAGGTCCTTTAGAAAGTTCTATTAAAGCAAAGAACACTCAGATAAATTTCATCAATAACCTACAGTCTGTTTCCATTTTAGCCTGCCTTGCAATGGAACATTCCAGGATACAAAGAGTATTTTTTATTGAGGGTAGAAGTGGGTGAGGAGCTTGGAAGGAGACTCTTGTCATGGAATCCTCTCGTCATTTCAGCAGCAATGCTGCCTCTGACAGGTATGCAATCTGCCTTTTACTGAGACCTGATCTCTTGCAATCTATGCTATGATATACTTTTATGATTTCAATAAAGGAGTATTTTGATTGTGCACTGTGTAGAAATCTGAGCAAATACTTGTAAAAAACCGTCATCCCAATGGTGCACTTCTACCTAACGGTATCTTCACAAATACTCGTGACTTTTCTGCAAGAAGCACAAGAGCCCCTCTCCAAACCTTTGTAAAATTATCAACAAACTAAATGGAGATGTACCTCTAATTTCAAATGCAATTTCTGAACTTCCCAAGCTGTATTTCCACTTGATTTTATAGCCAGTGTGAAGCTTATTTTCCCAGAGGCCATTTTGC
Organism: Scalopus aquaticus; assembly: GCA_004024925.1. Taxonomy (NCBI): domain Eukaryota; kingdom Metazoa; phylum Chordata; class Mammalia; order Eulipotyphla; family Talpidae; genus Scalopus; species Scalopus aquaticus. The sequence continues at coordinate 15,550 of PVIJ01000923.1, forward strand.
TAGCTTTTGGGCTTGATGCAGTCTGAAGCACCTTGGGTAGAATGATTCAACTATTCGAACCAAAACAGTTGGCCACAGATGATGTTATCTAATCTTTGAAGAATATATGAATCATATTAAAATAGGATTAATGTGGGAAGGATGAGAAAAGATGATTACTAATTTGACAGTTGGAGTTTAGGAGTGAGTTTAATTTAACAGAAAAAACAAACCAAATAAAAGCTTTACAAAAGCTTGCCATGTAAATGACAGTGTTAGCACTTAACGCTTTGTGTGCTGGTGCCCTTTAAATTTACCAGCCTTTGGGGCCCGCCATTTTCTGTGCCACCGCATGAATGGTATAAGCATTCAATAAAACACACACAACTCCTGAACTACTGGATGCTTAAATTAAAAAAACTGTAATATCTCTCATGAAACAACTTATACTTTCACCAAAACAATGTGTAAAGCTTCTAGACTGAGTATGATCAAAGAAATAGCTCCTAATAGTTACAAATAAATCCACTGTGGCGTGAAAAACCAGAGACTAGATGAACACGTATTAATACGTGAGTGGCCACCTGATACTGGTGACAAAAACACGTACTAATACAAGAACGGACCACAAAGTGTTAAGCATATAATAATCTTTCATTTTTCGAGTACTGTTCATTTGTAACTTTATTTTCTCAGAAAATGAATTAATGCAATTATAGAAAATCGAGCAGATACTGTTTGTAGACTTTATTGAAGGAATGGGTTTCTTTGCTCCTGCACAGTTCATCTACCTTTGTCCCAAAGTTACCAGTTCTATTGGACTGATTTAATTTTATCTTTTCGTGGATAGAGACGCTTTTCTTGATTTGATAGATTTATTTTCACTTCAAACAGTTCACTTCACATCCAAAGTGAAACATGGAAAATTCAAAGTTATCTGTTAGGGGCGAATTTATTTTTGAGTCTTTATGAGGCTTTTGTCAGTGATTAATTGGGTTAAAAAGCCTCATCAGAGATGAAAATGGTGGTCACAAAAATAGCCCTGTAGAAACCTCAGGACGCTGAGATTCAAAGTCGTGTCTGCAAGCAAGTGATGTTTTACTCTATTATGGATCTTAAAATTAACTTTCTTGAAAGATCCATTAAAAAAGAATGCCAACTTATCTTCAAAATTCCCCAGAGAAGAGGACTTCTATTTAGAATTTCTTTCTTAGAATAAAATTTAGAACAAAGAAGGAGACCTTTAGAGTATTTTGAGGTCAGTATTAGAAACGAGTTAAAGTTTTCATTAGCAACTTGAAATGATTTTCAAAAGAATTTTTTTTGGCTCAATAAAATAAAAATACAATAGCTTAACTGTCACCTTGCCATTTCTAGGTTGCTGAGCTGCAAGTTTACTAAAGACATTGTTTTGGTGATTTCACATTAAAAATGTGTTTGCATTCCCAAAATGTTGCCATTAAATATGTTTTAGCAGTTTTGCAGTCGTGCAAATGTACAATTCCATCTCTAAAACTGTTTGAAACTCAAACCATGATGAGGGAACTGTGCTAGATGTTCATATTTTCCCACATAGCAGATGATGAGCTAGTTTTTGAAGACTGAATCTTAAAATTGTGTAAGGAAATGTTATGAGCATTATCAGATATTCACATAGCTCCAAAGCTAGATTCTTTTCTTAGGGAACTATGTAATCTTGAAAAATTATCTAATCTCTCTGAATAATGGGAATTTCTCTGTATAATGGGAATGATAGTAACAGCTATGCAAATTTATTATAAGTTATGTTAAAAAGCATTTTAAGCATCTAGTAATATGCCTGCCACATATGGAGGTGTTGAGTACATATCAATTCGCTTCCATGTTAGTGATTCTATTACTTGAAGCTAGAGAAAATAGGGTCTTCTAAATGGAAGTCCTGGAGTTGTTTAAGGAAATGAGAGGAAGATGCTTCCATATTACTGAAAATCTAGGAAATTACTGAGCTCACCGACGATACCGTGTTTTGTATTTCACAAACTTTCCAGTGCAGTATCTTGTGCTTCACAATAAATCTGAGAGGGAGGTATTATCCCTACTTTAAAGGTGAAAAAATCAGACAAAATGTCAGAGATTTGTTGACAGTTAAGGCTTCACTTCAGATCTCTTTGCCATTTCTCTTTGAGCCTCCTCCTCCCTTGCCAACTCATCTATACATCTGTAGAGATGAATCAATAAATTTACTTTCAAGTTGCATTTTTTAAAAGTCTCATTATATTAGGACTTTCGTTGTGGAGAGGCAGGAGGTTGAATGGAGTGTGGGGTTAAAAAATGTTGCAGTTCTGTGTCTCATTTTTGTGTGGCCTTCAGAACATTGCTTAGCTTCTCTTTACCTCTTTCCTCACTGGGGTAACACTAATCTCACAGAACTCACGCAATGATTAAATAAGATAATGTGTGTAAAGTATCTGTCTTATGGTAGGTGTCGACTAATTGTTTCTTTGTCTTTCTTTTGAAAGGGAAATCTATTTAAATAGGAGTGTAATTTATAAAAAAAAATTCCACCTTTCAATGAAAAGGAGTGGTTTATTTGGCTTAGTGTATCCTTATATATCTATTTTATGTAACAATTTGTGTATAGCACAGGAAATGCTAATGTCTTACAATGCTGAACAGAATTTCAAGACATACTTGAAGTCTTTTTTGATCTGATACTTCATTAAGGATGTGGAAGAGTGGGTGAAAATGTGCCATTGCTCAACATTAGTGTCTTTTGTGGGAGGATTTTTAAAAAGCTACAAAGTTCATAACTGTATTTGAAAGGAAAAAAGTTGGTTCAAATTTTTATTTGCTTACCTTGAGCTCCTCAGTTTCAATGAAGCCACTGTGATCAGTGTCATATTTTCTCCATGTCTGTAATTTTGGATAGTGAAAACCAAACACATTAAAAAAATCAATAATTTTTCTACTTAAGCTTCTTTCTGAAGATGTCCCAGTGACAGGACTTTTGCATACCTTCATGAATTCCTCACAGGACTTCAGCTGCTGGCACCGGAAGAGCAGCAGGAAGTTCTCTTCTGTAGGTAATACATGAGCCAGCTGGAAAAGATTGAAAGCATAGTAAGGAGTTTGAAAGCAACTCACTGACATGATCTGCTGCTGAGATTTTCTTGTACGTCTTCATCAGGAGCAGTTTTATTGCCTAAAAACTAGGAGAGAGAAACTTAGAATTGACTTTCCCTTTCTGATACTTTGTTTTTACCAAGTCCCATACATTCTGTTAGCCCATGCTTGGGTGGGTTGAACCACTGGGCAGGTTCTGTGCTCAGTAAGGTGGCGCGCAGGAGCGCATCAGAAAGGAAGCTTACACAGGACAGCTGACCACCTGTCAGCTGCTTACCAAGCAGATTCATCCCTCTGGCTTAAAACCTTCATCTGCTGCGTGCACAGAGCAGTCTTGCTCCTCCCAGGGCACACAGAACAGCACATGGGGCAGACATTCCATGTAGAACAAGAGAAAATATGAGAAAAATGAACATAGGCAAAAGGAAGGGGAAAATAAAGAATGCATTCCAAAGTCTGAGGAGAGAGCCTGCTAAGAGATGCAAGAGATAAAGACAAGTACATGACAGTAGGAAGAGAGTTAGAAAAGACAGTTCAAGAGGAGCAACAGGAAATTGAATAGCAGTAGAGACAAAACAGTTCTCAGGTTGATGATTTCTGCAAAAATGACATCCATTTCTTGAATCCAGGGCTTGGGTTTATTTTGTGATCTCCAGTTGGTAGAACTATGACATTTCTCCTCAGATGTCATTTCATAACTTCAGTACTCCTCTTTTTTTTAAGGGAAAAAAAAGGGCTCCAGATCCCATTTTAAGGTGAACATAATCTATCTACTGCCTACAAGGAGAGAGAGCGCTGGATTGATGGCCCCACTGCAGACGTGGGTTCTATTCCTGGCTCCACTGCTAATTAGCTGTGGTCCCAGGCAACTCCCTCGGCCATTTCTGATGCTTAGTACCCTCATCATTAAAATAAGGAGTTGAAATAGAAACCAGCGTCTCCGAGATGTATTAGGTTCAAAATGACTTTGAGAATCTGTTACAGTCATTTCATCTTTACCATTAGAGAATAAACCTACACATACTATATTTTATCTACTTTCCAGAATCCTCTGAAAAACAGATACAGACCTTCATCCCTGGATTTTAGGTCAAGAACTTGTGGCCTATTTTAACTTAAGGTCACTTTAAGTTCCAAAATTTCTGCCAAATTCTAGAAAAACTCATGTCTTAAAAATTATTCTTTTAGGTTCATTAGAAAATTAAAAATTCAATATAAAATGTGTCATTCTACTTTTCATGAAATTAATCTCATCCTCCTTATGCCTGAGTAATATACACTTCAATTAATCTTGTTTTTAGATCCTTGAAATCATTTCTCTTTCAGTTTAGAGGTACTATGGGGGCCAAACCTAAGAGAAAAGATCAAACATCTTATTAAGATGTTATGTGTGACTCAGAAAATGTTTTGGTTATTATTTTGAAATAAAGAGTGCAAGTGTGGGTAGGTGATAATATATCCACAGGTGAAAATAGGGATTTAGGATTTGCCAGTAATTTTTAAAAATGCAATCAGCCTTTGATTCTTAAATACATGCATATCCTTGTAGTGTGTGTATGTGTGTGTGTGTGTTCTTTTATTGTACTCAGGTTACACTTCTGTGACCATTTGAGTTTTTAATCCTAAAATACTGTACCTCAGAAAGAATGTTATTCAATAATGTTATTCAAGGTCCACATTTTCCAGTTGGGGATGCTGAGATCCAAAGAGTTCGAATGACTTGACCTGATGAGTGGCAGACATTGAAAAGGACTTTAATTTGATGATTCCCAGCAAATTAAATCACCAACATGCTTATTGAACACAGTAATTGAATTGATTATTTATTTATTCATTTTAAAAGTGCAAATAATGCACTTATCGGTGATTACTAAAGGTGGGGAAAAGGTATCTGAATAGGGCTAGCTATATTCCCCCACACTGAAAACTAGCACACCATCTTCCTTGTAAAGAACCCTCTTCTCATCTGTAAGAATTTTGCTAGTGGAAAGTAGTTAAAGTGATTTTCATTATTAATGTAACCAGCTACCAGATAGGTCAGGCTTCTTACAGAGTAGGTCTCCATCCACAGCTGAAGGGAAAGAGAGGAAGCCAGCAGGCTGAGTGTGGAGAGGTCTCTGATGGGCAGAGAAATGATCGTGCTCTTGGAATCACTTGTAATCTGCCTTGACTATGACAATACTTTCCTGTAGAGGTTCAGAAAAATGTTTCTTTGAGGATGTTAAATGAGGTGGGGAAGGAAGATAGGGAAGGAAGCCAGAATTCCCAGGAAAGAGGAGGGAGTGCAGGGACAAGAAAATAAAGTGAACGTCTCAAAGAAGGAAGAAGTGTGCTAGAGGTAGACTAAGGGATAGAGGGACCTATGGAACTGGGTAGTAAGTATATGATTGGGGAGGTTTTGTGTGGTACCTAAATATATGGCCACAGGATAGTAAGGTTGTGTATTAGCATAAACATTCATTTAGGAAACAAGAAATAGCCATTGTCAGCTCTTCCCTTATTTATTGATATGTAACTTGTCAGATACCATTGGTTAAGTTTTTGGTGGATGTCCCCGTAGAACATCCATTTCATGAGGGCAGAGACTTTTCCTGTCTGTGGCCCCTGAGTGTCCAGTGTTTGCTGCTCAAAATGTTAAGGTTCTGACAGAAACACTTGAGGATTGGTTGATGATTTCACTTCACTGAAATGATCTACTTAATGTGATTTATAGTGAATATTATTTTATTGTCTCCTTTGCAATTTTCTATATTGCTTAGATTTTAATAATATTGTGTTGTTGTGTTGTGAATCATTCCTCCAAAAATAATTCCGTTTATCAAAATCTAAGAAATACATGAAAAGAAAATAAAACAACAAACTAGTAAGCAATGGCCAAATGTAAAATTAGGTAGGTTTGAATCATTTTTGTTTCCTAAATTAAAGTTCATCTAACTTGCATAAACTGAAGCATACTATAAAATAACATATATAGAGAGGGTAAAATTAGTCTTCATGTCACTGTGAAAATACATTTCTTTGTCAGTGCCATTTTGGTCCTACCTGATTTAATTATTAAAAAGACACAGATCTATAAGCAATATATTCAATATTTTAATTTCATTGAACTGTTAATGTCAAACTTCATATGGCCTGATTCCTTTTTACACTCTTCAGAAAAAAATTCATTAGAAAGGAATTTTAAACATGAAAAATTATAGTAAGATAAGCTGGTCGTTAGGAAAAGGAAGCTACGGATATATGTGGATAGGATGTGGCTATAGTGAACATAAAGAAATGATATTTTTAAAGGTGCGTTTCACAGTGTGGTATTTCTACATTGTCTTTCCTTCCACCAATGTATTGTGAATCAATAATCAAATTTTAGAACTGCACAGTAACTCTCCAGTTATTGTGTCTAAGACCATGTCTAGAAAGTACCAAAAGTTTTTTTTTATAGAAAGTAGTAAGTAGGCCTGCTTTATTCCCAGGTGTGCTATGTTAATGCTGTCCATAGAAGCATCCAATACTTCCTGTTCCAAGATTATTGGTGATTTCTCGTCCTTAGGCTGACTGCCTGTTCCTTTATAAGCTTCCCAAACTTCGTTATGCGTTGGAAAATAGAGTGTAGAACACTAAGTGAAGGGAAGCTGGATAGCTATGACCACAAGGAGAATCCCTGAGTTTTCTTTAGAAGAACCGCTGAGAATGGACATTGCGATATGCTACTCAGAACTTCTTTCAGGTCCTGAGAATATTGCTGATCAACTGTCAGGCCCCTTTGGGAGATTAGCTTGGACTAAGAGAGCTGTATCTCCAAAGGGACTGCATCCTATGACTGACCCCAGTGGGGTGGGCCCTCTCGTTCAAAACTTAGGACATCTCTGAAGGGTCACCCCAACATCAGGCCTAACTGTGGGGTCAGCTGAAGCCTCTGCTTAAGAGTATATCCTATTGTAGCATCTCCCTCTGCCCAGTCCTGTTCTTTTCAAATCCCTTTGGCAGGTATTGATCCCAAGAGCACTTCCTAATAAACCTCCTCATTGCTGACCTTCAACTCAGATTGGCTTCCCAGGGAACTCAACTTGTGACATGGTATTTATATCTCTTACAGTCCCGGGCTTCACATGGAGTCCTTGCTTTATGTTTTGGAATAAGTTGAAATTCCTTGCTCTGGTTCAGCTAACTACTAGACACGTTGCTGAATCCTGGGGAATTGTAATCACTGCTACTAAGAACCTTTATAGGGAAATAGATAATTTCAAGCAAATTTTTCCCCAGAAAGTTTCAAAATAGGATATAGATGCAATAAGAAAACTAAGTCTACTAGGTGCAAGAACACAAAAGGAAAACTTCACTAGCACCATAAATGACTGAGCTATTATAGATACTTCGGAGTGCATATGAGGCATATTTTCTCACTTTCAAAGACACACATGCTACATGTTAATCTCCTTCAACACATTTAGTAAAGCTTTCACTTACTTAACTTGGAAACAAGAGAAATATTTTTCCTAAGCAATGAGAAGTGAGTCAGGAACTTTCAAAGGCAAAAAGAATCTTCTCATTTAAGCCTTGTTGAATTTAATAATTTGAATTTGACAAATTATGTAAGAAGTTGAAAGAAGACTCAGCGCTGAAAAAATTGTATAGATTTTCTGATGTTATTTAATTTTAGCAATAACAAATACATTTATTGAATTTTTATTATATGTCACGTCACTCTATCTTTTGACATGTGTTGTCACATTTGATGTTGACACTAGTGTCAGTTCTATTCACAGACCAGGAAACAGGGTCAGAGAGGATAAATGGCCTGCTCTTCGCATAGCTCCTATAGTTCATGGTTTAGTCTGATTTTCTGGGTTGTGAGACCCTCATTTTTTACCTTCTTCATTTTTCATTAAAATACTCGATCAAAAAGTTTTCCTAGTAACTACTAGGAAAAAAAATCATTCATTAAAAAAAATCTATTCAGCATGAAATTTTAAATCAGATTTCATTATCCATCATTTTCCCAAAGGCTGAGATGGAAAAGTAGTCTCACAAAAACATTACATTAGCTTTTCTAAACTCAGGTGCTCAAATCCCACTGTGGAAGAAAAGAGGGAAAAGCTAGAGAAGTGCCTGCCTCCCTGGGAGGGTTGTTACAGTTTTAGGATTAAAATAGCTTTCAGATCTATTTTTTCAGTGGATGCACTGACCTGGACAAATAGACACATTAAAACTGGAGAGGAGAGTAGGTTCCCACAGATTGCCTGAGGGACCAGGGGAGAAATTTAGAGATTTGACATCCGGTGAAGAGAAATATCTATACTTCATGTGAGCAGCAGAGTAAATTTATATTATCTGCAAAATCATTCAGTCTTCCTCTTTAATTCTTTTAATCGACCTTCTCAGCAATAGAGCTATTAGTTTGAATAAATTTGAACATTTTGATTGCCATAGTTTTGTTAAATTAGCTTAAAATTTCAATGTTCTGTTTGAGTTCACATTAACAATCTATTACTAAAAAGTGTTTGTGTGAATTTCAAAGTCTACTTAAAGGTGTGAAATCACAAAGTTCAGAAGAAAGCACATCTGTTCATTACTCTCCTTTTTATATATTTCTAGGAAAGGCTGTTGTTGAAATGTGTCAGTCAACTGCATCAGGACAGAACTTTGAAAGTTAACCACTATATTTTCTGATCTTTTGAACAATATATTTCAATTAGAGCCAAATCAATTTGGCCTGTTTCCATCAGGAAGACAAGACTACTGCATGAATGTCATTTGGCTTCCTTTGATTAGATTTTGATGAGTACATCTATTAAATGAGCAAAACATAGGCAAATGAAGTCTCTTTCTTTTTGAACACCAAAGTTAATAAGTTCTTGATATGAGTAGGTAGAATATTATAAATTTTGTAAGACATAGGGTTTTCCATTCCTTCATGGCTGACTGGAGGGTATGTATTTGAGTTCCATATTGCATATATGGAACGTATATACATATATATGTATATATATATGATTTCTTAACAAGCGATATCATATATCAAACTGGAAAGAGAAAAGATGAATTTCACGTAAAAAATTACCTGGTAACATTAAGGGTTGTAGTATAAATTCAGACACTCCCCACTTTCTCCCTAATCACTCTTTTCCACATAAAACGTGTCACTTTATTTTTCTTTTCCCCAATAATTTTCAGAACCTCTTCTTTCTTCACATCCAACTTAACCATCCTAGATGGAATCCACAGTCATATTAGACTTTGTAATTAATCCTGTGTATCTCACTTCCCTATCTTTAAACCTTTTTTTAAAATCTGATCTGAAAGTTCTATACAAATCATTGCTTCAAGTGCTTTGGCCAAATAACACCTCTGTTTATTGTGCATCCCTATTCAGTCAAGCTAAATTTAAAGCCTTGTCATAAGCAGTCAAACAACTGAAGCTTGAAAATATTTCCTTTCAATTCAGAAGATCTACAGATTATTTATTATTTAATGAAAAGCTGAGTAGGTTAGAGGAACGTGGCTGTGCTCTGGCTGTCCTCTTCATTTCTTACTATTTATTTGATTTTAAGCAAGTTCTATTAAAGCCTCAGTTTCCCTTACTATAAAATAGGTTATTTTATATTTAGACATTTTTATTTTGCCCTTGTAAGATCAAATAAGAGGTGTTTTTTTGAAAACACTTTGTAATATATAAATATATATTTTTTCTTATTGTTACATCTATTGTTCTTCCTTATTTCGGTCTTCATTAACTTCCTCATCCTTCATGGTTACCTGACTCTATCTTTCCTCACACAGAAAAATCTTCTCTTCCCTATAGCATTTTCTTATCTTAAACTTTTGTGGAGAATTCTTCCATCTAGCCTCTAGGAAAATCTGCTAGTGAATCCTAGCATTTCATTCAAATTAGTCATTAAGTTGTAATTCAAAAAGCATTAGAATATATTATATGTAGTAAAGCCTAAATTCAAAAGTTTCATCTACTTTGTCCTTTTAAAAATGCAAAATCCACGTGAACCAGATCCATGCTGGTAATACTCAGGGTTCTCGTATAAATTCAGACATCCCCTGTTTTCTCCCTAGTTCCTCTTTTCTGTACAGAAATAGGTACAGAAACCTGAACCTATAAAATATAAAATATTCACTCACTTTCGTTCCTATGTTCTTACTAAGGTCAACTGCCAATCAAAAGTAGAATTTCAGGTTATGTGTTATATAACCTGAAATTAAATAAAATAAATAGCTGATTCCACTGGACTCTTTCAAGAAGAAATATGTTAAATATAAAATGACTTTTTTTCTGTACTAGAATTACAAACTATTCCAAACTCTAAAATAATCACACCTATAATTTCACTTATTTCAGATTTGTCAACTAGTTTAACACAATTAGATTTTCCTGATATCACTTATGTTATTTTAAAGTTATTTCCTTATCTAAGCAGACTTATCTTGATTAGATGGCCTCTATGCCAATCTGTAAGTCCCATTACTATTAATTTATCTATTTATATAGTAATGAGTTACACATAGGCAATTGGGAAAGTGTATACTCCAGGGAAATATTTTAATTATAAAGATAATAATAGTATGTCCTTCCTTAACTTTATTTGTAGTAGCTATTTAAAAATTAATGTATTTCACATTGACATCACATTGATCTCATATAAGATCAATTATTTGAAAACCAGATTAGTTTTTGAATCACAAGTAAATTATGACTAAATGTTGTTTCAAAAGGAACACCTCATAATCTAATACACCAAGAACATTTTATATATAAAGAACATAATTTTGCTTGTGATTTGACATGTTTTAAAATCACCTTCATTAATTTTTCTGGATAAAGCTTTCCATTAAGTTTTTTTTTTTCATAGATTGCAGAGATAAAGAAAGTACTGAAACATTAGACTTTGGGAAAAGTAGGGGTAGGGAAATAACAGCACTTCACAAATCTGAGAATGTGGACAAACTGAGGCATAATTGAAGCTTTGCTTCATTAATTCCTAGACAAAAGAACTTGCCCTTGATAGGATCAGTCACTGTCAAAAGATAAGCTTTGACACCCATAGCTTTAAATTTTGAAGACTCGAAAGAAATTTGTACCTATGAAATATCATAAAATATTCACTCACTTTAGTTCTTCGGTTCTTGCTAAGGTCAACTGCTAATCAAAAGTAGAATATCAGAAACCAGGATGCAGTTTTTGTCATGACATCTTTATAGAGAGTACAATTGTTTTAATTATATTTTAATGAAAAATGTCTGCATGGTTAGACAATAAGAAATACTAGTGAACCATGCATCCCATTTGTATTTTGTTGATATGAGGTTAGGTAATACAACGGGATGTGTACTGACTCACAGGTCTGGAACCTGAGCCTGTAGCTGCACCTGTTCCAGAAAATAGCTGCATGATCAAAGGCAAATCATTTTGTGTCTCCAGATCACTGTTTTATGTATTAAATTTAAGCTGTAAATTAGGAAAATTCTTAGTTCTCTTTCATTTCTGAATAAATTCTGATTATATGTTTTGCACAGAAGATAGCATGTTACTTAAGAAAATAAGCTTCTCCGCATGGACCATATCATGTCTGAGTTGGATACAACTTCAAAATGAGCTCATTTAATAAAACCATATCAGAAAAACGCGTAAGTTCCTTACCTCTACAATTCCTATTTTTCCATCATCTCTCTGCCCATACTGATCCACAAAAGTTTTCATCTCAGGTGATAACTCCTAAAATTATATAAAAGCAGGTAAGAAGTTTGATCAAAGCAAACCAAAACAATTATACATGTTGTTGATAACCCATTGTAAAAATTGATGGTGCTGATAACCTATTGCAAAAATAAACTGGAATTGGAACCATTTATAAGTATGCATCCTTATTAACTAGTCTCCTGAAAACAAATGGACTGTGGTGGAGAACTCTGGTGGTGGGTGTAGTGTGGTAGCCTACACCTGATAGCACAGAAGGGGGTGATCCTATACTTCTAAATCGTATATAGTGTTGTAAACCAATGTTACCTCAATCAGAAAAATTAAAGACATCACATAGATACACAGTTTTTACTCCATTCAAATGAAAGAATAATGATTATTATTTCTGAATCAATCACTATATCTTCTATTATTAGTTTTGAGAATACACTACTCTTTGTGTCATCAGAATTGTCTAGTTTTAGCCATCAGTGAATTTGAATATAATAATCACTTTTACAGAACTTTAAATACTGCTTACCTAGGGAAAAATTCTTTTATGTTGCTGCACTAATTGTTCAATACTATTTTCCTTATTCTAACATGTTTTATCCTTAGAGGATAATAATAATGTGTTTTCAATTTGGACAAGTAAAAAATGTGAATGTTGATGTGTGACTCACTTTGCAAATAAAGACAATTTCTAGCATGGAAATGACATTCATTGATTAAGTAAGTTTAAAAAATCAGAAAAAATGCATCTGATAAAAATATGACTTGACCAATTTGTACTTTCCTTAGAAACAGATGGTAGGTAATACTGATGACCTTTTTTCAGGTCTCTGATTATATGTTTAAAATCTTTCCTCCAAGAATGTTAGGGAGCAGTTTTTCAGTGACTTCTTGTTTCCATTTCTTCTGAGATGATGTTTTCTTTCTCATGTATTTTAGTACAATAAGACATGTTTAAGAATCACAAACTGAGTGCTCTCATTTAACTTATTTTTTTAATCTAATGTTTATGTAATCTCTTCCCATATGACAGTTTAGAGAATTATGAACTGTAAACTACTCATATGAACATAGGACTCGTATTCAGAATGTTGAATTTATACCCCTGGGTATCCAACATAGCCCATTTAAAATAGCCATGTTGCATTAACTGAAGCCTATTCAAAGTAGGTCAGCCTTTACTAATGCCCTATTCTATGTCCTTGCGAAAGTAAATTAAGGTCTCAGTTTTTATCATAACAAGTTGGGGGTATTACCTATTGCACATTTGCTCCAGGAATAGCTATAATAATACAATTTAAGGTCTATATTGAGGCTAAATGTCATTATAACTATTGTTACAAAATTAATTTGAACCAAAATAAATATCTTTGGTAGAACAGAGATAACAAATAATCAGGCAATTTAAAGTCAGCTGGGGAAAAAAAAAAACTCTTCTGGTATGGATTAACTGTAATTTATATTTGTTAAATTTTATTACACCAACAAATGTAAGAAAATGAGAGTCCATCACAAGGCAACTGTGGAAATAAATTATGTTTTTTTACACATACCTCAAATTAAACAAAAAGCAAAGCTTTGATCTTAAATCTTGAAACTATATACGAGCATTAATTTAACTAGCAGACTTTAATTTGTGAACTTTCTACTAGATAATTTTGTCAAAAATCTGTTTTAAATACAGAAGATAATGCTAATAATGATGTTAATATAATAACAATAAAGCTATAAAAATGAACGCAAATTTAAAGACTACATACCATGTTTAGCATAATGGGTAGTTGTGAAAATATATTGGGTTATTATACTTCATCATTGTTATACTAAGTTAAAGTTACTGAAATTTTTGAAATTGTAAATTATTAATATGACAAGCATTATATTTCCACTAGTACAGAAAGATCTGTTATCTTATGGTTAGAAGTGCAAACAAATCTGGTTTACAAAGTTAATCTTTATGGTCTATAAAAAAGAAGAAACATGAAAAACTAGGTTTACTGCAATGGACACATTAGTATAGTGAAATATTTGCCTAGCACATGAAACACTCACTGCATATCTTATTTTAGGTTTTTAACTATGCAATGCTTACATACATAACCCAGAAAAAATTCAATAGTCAAAGTATTAAGCAATTTGATGTTTTTGATGCTCAAGTTTGGAATTATTCAATTATCTTCTAGTAATTAGAGCTTCAACTATTCTAAACTTGGAACTTAAGCAGTAGAAAAAAATAAATTCTCAAATGTTTAAAGTCCAACATGAAAGCATTATTTGCAAGAAAGTAAAAATATTAAACTAGGAAGAGGAAAAATATACAGAACTAAATATTTGAATTTCAGGATAAAATAAATACCAACATTAAAGTTACTTCTGGAAAAATTAAGTCCACTGGAAGTATCTTACAAGGTCTTAATTCTAAATTATGTGGCAGGTAAGATTTTTTCAACCAGACACTTTAAATACATGTTTTTAAATTAGGAAGAGAATAGTTGTTGTTTTATTAGCCAAAGATGCAAAGAGCTATAGTGATAGTATTGCATAAATTTATATATATATGAGGGTGAGGAGAGAGAATGTATATAACAGTTTGTATTTTATTTGATCCATCCTGTTATACCTCCTTATTATATAATATTAAATATGGAGATAGCAATCCCCAGAGTATTGTCTGATTTTAAATCAATTTGGACAATGATTTTAGCAACTGATAGTTTGGTAATGCATTGTAATACATTTAGTGCTTTTCTGGATTCTTTGAATATGTTGTATAGAAATGTGTGTCACACAACATTCAGTTTAAATAGATACAGTAGAGTTGAGATGTTACCACAGTTTTCAATTTAAAGAGAGCAGAAAGATAATTCTATTAATATATTATGTACAATAATTATATTTGTATGTATGTATATACACATAGATGTTAAAGGTAGCAATATGCTAAAGGATCACACATATCTATATTACCTGTAGTGTAAAATCTCCTAATGGTAGTCAAAAGGCCAAAGATTATAAAGATGTAACTAGTCCAAATCCAATAATGCTTTTTGAAACAGCTTTACATAAACTCCAATAGATGAGTAAAATTCATAACCCATTTTCCTCTACCCAATTATTACATATATGTTTTAAAGCTGTGTAAATTATATTTTTATAGTGACATCTATCCTTAACAGGTTAATTTATGCCCAAAGGAAGTCATTCACAGTTAGAGTAAGAATTGTCATTTTTTCATTCACTGATGGTTTAATAACAAATATAAATTATTTTCAAAACACCATTAATTGCTTTCCATTAAAGTATCAATTCTTTTTAAGAATTGCTTTACTTTTACATCTCTAGTTTTTGGGTTTCTCCCTCTCCACTGAAATGAACACCTTTCTAAATTCTATGCATTTTTCTGTTGTATGTTGTCCAACTGTCAGTGAGGAAAATCAAGACAGGACATTTTCTCATCTCTCCAACCACATCAACATCATGACAATAAAAACTGGTAATAGAATAAGGGAACATAATCTGCAGATCTGTTTCATGACCACCAAGGGGCAGAAATGTATTTCTACCCCCTCTCTTCTCAAGCAGTTCAAGAGAAGTTAAAAATTACCTAGCTGAACTCAGTGATAGAGAAGGTGATCTGCTAAAAGACTCAGGCCCCCACACTTTCCTTTTCATCAGCACTATTCAAGCAAGCAAGGACAAGTACATAATCTGTATTTTAAAAACTGGGATTGCAGATTGTAAGGATTTTTTTCCCCTTTCCCTTTAGGGTCTCTCTCTCTCTCTCTCTCTCTCTCTCTCTCTCTCTCTCTCTCTCTCTCTCTCTCTCTCTCTCTCTCTCTCTCCCTCCGCCCCCTCCACCCTCCCCCACTTCTACACAACTTGGAAAGCTCTCTTTCTCATTTTCTCAGTTAATAAATGTTTACGTTCCCTAGAAACCACCTGATCTCGTTGGCTCTTTATGAAAACGATAGAATATTTATATTTCAAGGTGTTGGTCTTTTTCCTCTGTAAACTTGAACCTACCAATCCAGCCTTCTTCCGCGCCTGCTGGAGCTCCTGAATCAAATTCTGCAGCTCCTTTCCTTCCAGGTAACCACTTCCTACAAAGACAAAGAGGCACCCAGGTTTGAGACATTTCATTCCGTGTCCGACCCCCCCGCCCCCCACTCAAGTTTCTACCACCGCTATTTTTCTGGCGGCGGAAGAGAGACTCCTCTTTCCTAGGTATTGATTAATTTGCACAGAAAGCGAACGCGGCAGCCCTCTGCTCCTGGGGTAGAGCCTCTAACTTCAAATCTATTAAGGGCAATAGAATGGTTGGGATGGTGAGCGTAACTATAGAACCTTTGGGGGAGAGGGTTCCCCAATTCCTGATCTCTCTCTTTTGCTCTCTTTCTTGCGCGCTCTCCCTCTCCCCTTTCCTGCTATTTCCATTTTGGGGGAGAAAAAAGTTTAAGGTTTTGGGATAACATAGAATAAACTTTCAAGTTGTCGGTTTAACTGCCAATCGGAGAGAGAAAATTAGGGGGATGAGAAAAGAAGTAAAGAAAAGAAATGAGGGATAATGGGATCAGAAGGCTCAGGGGAGGGGAATGGGTGGGAAAGGACAGACAAGGGTCTTCAAACAGTTAAAGAGAGAAGATAATCACCGTCAGCGTCGAAATGAAGCCAGATCTCGAAAAACTGTGAGGCTGTGATCAGGGATGATTGCAGGTGGGATTCTGCCATTGTACAGCGGAGTGTGTATCTCTCTGTGTGAGTGTGTCAGTCCGAGTGAGGGGTAAACGAGTGTGTGTGTATGCTTGTGTGCGCGCGTGTGCGTGTGAGAAAGATATTCTTGGCTGCCAAAGAAGAGCAGGGCAAGGGCGCTGCCGGGCGCTGTCCTCGGTGCTGCTCAGCTCGGGCGTTCCTCCGGAGTTCTCTCTCCAAACCCCGCACCCAGTTCTCAGCATTTATCCCGACAGCCTAAGCTGGGCCACGCCTCCTCCTGCCTCCAATTCCTCTCTCCCGCCTCTTGCTCACATCACCCTTTCCCCCCTCCCTCCCAGTTTTCTCCTCTCCTCCCAGGAATGCTAGCTGGAGCAGTTTTGGAGTGTAAGAAGCAGCAGGTGGTGGGAGATCCTTAGCTCAAGAAACTGCATGCTGAAAACAGACTCATTTCACCCCCTACATTCTCTTAGTTAAGAAAAAAAATCTTATTCCTGCATGTTATAGCAAAATAACATGCCATAGAGAGATTTTGATTGTCAAATGGAATAGCACAACTAATGAAAAGTAGAAGTACCTAAATGGATGATGGTGTGTGTGTGTGTGATTTTTCTAAGCTATTTTAGTATTTGTTTGAACAGTCAGATTAAATCTTGTAAAGTATTAGATTAATTTGTTTAATGCATACAATGAATTTATTGGTATCAACAACCATTCCACTTGTGCTTGTAAGGATTTTCTGAATGTTTTTTAAGATGGTTTGTATGGACAAGTCAACATGAAGAAGGACTGTGGTTTTGAAGCTTAAAATAGAATTATAATTGGAAAATAATAGAATTAAATATAAAGTATTAAAGAAGGAAGTGCTCTTAGAGATACAATTATTTACATCCTTTGAGTTAGAAACTGTAAACTAAAGGAAAAAAAAGAAACACGAGGTTCTAGTTCAAGCTCCTACCTAAGTGAGTTAGTGACCCAGCTTACACTCCATTTGGTAACCTTAATACACATGCTCTCCTTTTATGCCAAGCAGTATATCTGTTAAGGAATTTTTTTTAGAAACTGGAAGTAACCAAGAAAATTGAATACAACCTAAAATTAAATATATTATGTATATTAATATAATTGATATATGATATATTTAGATGATTATGTAAATGCTTCTAAAGTATTTGGATTTCAATCTTTGGAGACCTTGAGATCCCACTGGTGATGTATCTTTGGTTTCAGATTGTGATGTTACAAAGACAAAATAAAGAAAAAAGAAAATCTAAATATAGTTGATAGAGACTTAAAGTGAATTAAAGTGAATTCACTTTTCTATTTTTTTTTCACTTTGTAAAATTGAGTATAAGAACACTAAAATTTATGTTTGAGAGTATGATTTTTACCTAGTAGTAGATTTTGTGGAACTTTTTCATGTCTTTTCAGAGATTCATCACTTCAAAGCTGGCCTATTTCAATAATCTCCTCAATATAGTTCTCACTCTCATATTATTTGCAATACACAGGTTATTTTCATTTCAGGTTCTTACCTGAAACTCACCTGTAGCCTCAAGATTGTTATGCAGAGCAACAGTACTATTCTTATTTCAAACAAAATATAAGTAACTATAATATTGGACTAGACAGGCAATCATTACATATTGAAATGTTTATACTTTCATTTATTAGGAATTATTATTACATCAAATGATCTTCTAGACACTGGGAGTGATGAAATACAAGACATGGTGCCTGATTTCTTGAAGTTTGTGCTTATGGAGATACAGTCACATGCACATGCAGCGGTGCATATGGAAACAGTGGGAATAGGCACAGACTACTACGTATGCACAAGTCGCCTAGTTTTTCTGCATGTGTGGGAGTTGAAGTTTAAGTTATCTAACTTTGCTTATATAACTAACACAGAGAAAACTTTGTTCCATGGTGGGTAGTTTTGATGATAAAGAGAAATGGTCATAGGAATTAAAGATCAATAGCTTGTGTAAGCTCATTATGACTCCTGGAAAACTAATTCTGTGAAAGGTATGTGAACTTGGGAGCAATGCTAGAAGATAAACTTAGAAGAGCGGGTGAGAAAACATTCATGATGGAATAAGTTGAAGTAATTTGACCCTTTCTAGTTTTAACAGCCAGATATCTAGACTTGGGATACAGTTCTGAAACAATAAAAAGAACCAGAAAACAAGTGAAGAAATACAAATTGAACAAAGTGATGAAAAGAGAACTGATATTTCTAATATTTTGGTAATTATAACAACTTTATGAAATCCCCCATCTCTCAACACACATGCCTGTGTGTGTACACACACACACACACACACACACACACAACAAATTCCTAAATTGATCCACCACAACTTTTTTTAAGAGTTTCATTTTACATTCCAAAATACCATATGACAACTTAAAAAATAATTTGTATAAAAACCCCAGGTTATTTCCATTTCATTTTTCTGAATTTATGACAGAATTTTCATGTATTACTGTTTTGGTGTGGTGATTTGATAATGGAGAGGGTGAGAAAGAAATTGATAACTTTATTGGAGCTGTGTGCAAATAGTAAGCATACATTTTTCCCCCATATCTTGTTATATGTATGTCACTTTTGAAGGAAGTAATATAGATTTTGGAGATCTAAAGACCCTTTTAAAATCATCTATTAGTCCTGCCTCTTCCCTGAGGTAATCAATATTAAAAGCTCCATTGCTTGCACAGACATCCAAATGCACACTATAGTTTTTTTTATTATGTTTGACTGAAAAGAGGCCATATTTATATATTACTCTTTAACTTGTTAATATTGGAGGACATCCTTCCAATATTAACATCAACATCTAATCATACTTTTTTTGCAGGCAAACAATATTTTTTAGATCAACCATGACTATAGACATTCAGGTTATTTCTAGTTGTTTAGTGTGACAAATAATGCTGCACCAAATATCTTTATATTTTTTAAAGACTTATTTATTTATGCATACGTGCTGGGGTGTAGGCCAGAGGTGTGGGGTTGTGAGAGGATTCAGCAGAGACAGAGTGGGGAGCAGAACAGGCAGATTGACTGAATTACACTGCTGAGGGGAGCAGCAGGTGAGGCAGGAGAGGTCTGCTGTGCCATGTGGGAATCTCCCTGGCTGGGGATCGAACTCGTGCCTAGTGGCTCTGGATAGCCTCATAGTGCTGCACTTAAACTGTTGTGCCACTCGGGAGGCCCTGCACCAGATATCTTTAAGCATTTATCTTAGATACATGTTTTTTTTATAACAAGGCAGAGACCCAAAAAGTGTTATTGCTAGTTCACAAGTATATTTATTTAAATTTAACACAGACTTCCAGATTATTCTCCCCAATTTGTAGTAAGTCATACCTAAATGAATAAAGGCTAAAGATGACATCTCATTAATATTAATACAATTGCCTTTTAAACTTTATATAATCTAAGGGGTAAAATATAGGTTATTATTCTTCCATAATTTGTATTCATAGTAATGCTTAAAATATACCTTTTGATCATTATTTATAATTCCTAATAATAAATATAATTTCGTGGAAATTTTTTTCCTCAAATGTTCTTATGTTCTAGGATACCACCTGAAACAGTATCTTATTGATGACAGCTTAGTACAGTAGATTAATAATAATAATAATAATAATAATAATAACAACACAAATCCTTTGATTCCTTAGTTAAGGTAAGAAGGATCTTCTTAAGTGCGTGGGAGTCACTTCATTTTTAGAATTCTTGAAGAACTATGAATGCTTTTAATATTGAGATTTTTCCATAAGATTGGAGTTTCTAAAAACAGCATTGCAAGCAAAACATTTTAATGGCTTGCTTTATAGGCCTCATTACCCAACATTGAGGTGAATGGGTTCATGATCCAATATTGTCTTAAAAGTAAAAGCAATTTATTTGCAAAAAACAAACAAACAAAACACCACCAAACCGCAGAGGTAATTAAACTGCATTTCCTATTTCTTGTTACTGAAGTACCATATCTCCATTCATATACAGGTTACTGTGGTTCCAATTCACCATGCAAATTGAGGACTCCATATTCCAGGTTTAAGGTATGTTTACTTAACCACCATTCATAAAACAAAGAGGAATCTTTTATTATGAGTCCAATTATATGGGGAAATACAGCGAATCTCTTTCTCAGTGCCTCCTATTCTCTAATATGGTGCTCTTAATACACGTATTAAGCCTTCTGGAAGGACTTCATGTTGTGTTTTTTTTTTCTTCTTTACCTACTTAGGTTTTCTGACAGATATCTCATCACATCATCATTCCATTTGATAAAATTTTCTTAAGGATTGAAAGACTTGCATAGATTTAGTCACAGAGAATTTTATATTCTGACTGGGTAGAAAACAGTAGAAAAGAAGTATCTTTTATCCTGGGTACTCCAGGTTTTAGCACCCTGTATAATTCCCTTATCCTAATACTTGTCACTCTAACTTTGAATATCTCTCTTTTTCACCAGATTCTAAGTTCTATGAAGACAGGGACTAAGCCTTTTTTTACCTTCATTTTATCTTAAATGTCTGCAATAATATGTCATCAATAAATATTTTTAAAGTGAATTATTAAATACAGATAATGGTATATAGACTTTTAATTGATGATCTGAATCTTCAATATAGTGTATATTTCTTATAGTCTGCTTTTCTGGGATCTAAATTCAGATGGATAAGGAGAACAGACGAGGGGTTGAGAGAATATCAAGAGAAAAAAAGTACTAAATTTTTCAAGGCAAATGCAACTAATCAAAATAAATATCTGTATGGAAGTATGGCAGAAAATACTCAAGGATATTAAATCCACAGATTTTCCACCCTAAATTGAACTCATTATGTTACAAGCTGTACCTCAACCAATGTGTCCCCATTCTTTATTTCAAGTTTGGCTAGAGGCTATTTAGTTTCCCAATCTGCAGGTCTAGGAGTCTGGATTTTATTGCTCACCACACACAACTGATTTAATTCAAAACAAGAACAAAATCCTTTCCTTCATCACTATAGCCACTGCTGAGTTCAACCCCTTCAACACAGAAGGTCCTGGTCTAGCACAACAGCTCGTACTCTGGATGCCTTCTCTAATTCATTCTTTCTTAAAAAAAAAAAAAAAAAGCGTAATATAGAGGTATCATTACCATATGACAAATTTATTTTGCAACTTTTTCAAGTGTATGATTGGCAAGTTTTGACAAATAAATTACTCTGTGAAGCCATCACCACAATTAGATTGTGAACATATCTACAACCTCATGCACTTTTAAGATCTTCCCCTTCCCTTCCACTCTTAACAGTCACCTCATCCCTATCTCCAGGCTCCTGCTGATCTATTCATGTCACTCTAGACCACTGTGCATTTTATAAAGTTTTATGTAAATGAGATCATACCATAGGCACTCTTTTTGTTTGAATTCTTTCATTTTAGCACAATTAATTTGAGGTTCATTCATGTTGCCAAAAGTATCAATAGTTGGTTTTGTAAATTGCTGAAAAATGTTCCTTTGTATGGATTCCACACAATTTTGTGTACGCATTTTCTTAGTGATGTTCATTTAGTTTGTTCTCAATGTTGGGCATTACAAATAAAGTTGCTATGAACAATCAGGCATAAGTCTTTGTGTAGATACATATTTTCTTTTTTTTTTCTGAATATACCTGGGTGTTGAATGACTAAGTCACAGAGGATATACATGTTTAAATTTTTAAGGAACTGCCAAGTTGTTTCCCAAAATGTGCTTTTTTACATTCACACCATTTTTTTTATATTCTTGTCAAATTTTGGTGTAGTCATTCTTTCAATTTTAGGTACTATAACGCATTTCTAGTGGTTTCTTATTATGGTTTTAATATAAATAAAAAAAAATCCTTTGGCTCAAGAGATCGTTTTTCTTAGGTTTTTTTTTGGCCCAGACTCCCATATTGTTGTTTGTTGGCTGGTGCCTTTGTCAGCACGTAAAATGCCCTATGTAATCTGCATATCTTCTTCCTTTTTATTTAAAAAGTTACCTTAGAAAGCCAGTGGATAGAAAATTTAGGGATTTTAATTTAAAAATCTGAGAAAAAAATTGAACATCAAGACTAGAGATGAAACCTTGGTGGTGGGACATTCTATGTCATTGACCATTAAAGATGAGATTTCAAGAACTGGAAAGGGGGTTGGACTAAGTGACATTTAAGGTCTCTTTCAATTCTGAAGTTCTATGATATTTTGAAATCAGCAGCTTCATAGAATGGAAAGGATTGTGGAATAGCCTCCACTACTTGAAGATTCATTCCATGATCCTTTCATATAGAATTCTTATCTACATAGTCCCAGTAAGAATAAGATTGGGAGGTGGAGAAGTTGGGGTGCAGGCATGAAGAGGAGAACATTCACCATAGACTTATTGCATGTATTTAAGTAGTAGCTCATAAGAGCTGAAGAGATTAGACTGTTTTCAGCATACTGAGAATTTTATGACCAATTTTAAATTAAAATATTTCTAATATTCTGCTTAAATTATTTTAACCTACTAGATAATCCTGAGGACACAAGAAAGTATTGGTCTTTTTTTTTTTTTTAAGATTTATGTATTTATACATACAAGCTGGGGTGTAGACCAGAGATGTGGGATGGTGAGAGGATTCACCAGAGACAGAACAGGCAGAACAGGCAGGTAGACTGAAATATACTGCTGAGGGGAGCAGTGGGCGAGGCAGGAGAGGTCTGCTGCACCATGTGGGAATCTCCCTGGCTGGGGATCTAACTTGTGCTGCAGTGGCTGTGGATCGTTTCATGGTGCTGCACTTAACCTGTTGTGCCACCAGGGAGGTCTGAAAGTAGTGGTCTTATGTAAAATAAATGTGTTAATTTACAGTTAAAGATTTTGGGGTTTTAAAAGAACAGCTGGATCTCAACTAATAAAACAGAAATTTTTGCTTACATGTACTCAATATAATCCCATTATGCAATTTTCAGTACCCAAAGGTCATAATTATCCTTTGAGAACACATTTATTTTAGTGACATGTTTTTGCTAGGGGATCCTTAATAAGTAGTAGCAACCCTGAAATGAATACTGGAAATTCTCAATTATGTAATTTCAAATGTTGTTATTATGAAGATAGGTTAGTTGCATGTGATTAAAAAAACAAATACATTATATCACTGGCATTTCAATAAAATGTTATGTGGAAAAAAACAGTAACTAATGTACACAGTCTGGAAACATTTACTAGTTTACATGTTACCTCTGTGAACTTAAAGTATGTCTGTATTGCCATGAAGGGTTACTCCATTGTAAAAATATCCCAGAGAGATTTATTTACCAGCAATCATCTACACATATTTTCAGCTAGGCACTTCTGGGGGTTCCAGCAGCACCAAAGACAAACTTTGCATTTGTTTCTCAAGTATCATATTCATTAACATTAGTGGGTGTGAAGTGTAAACAGTGAAGGCAAATTATTTCCCTTTTGTAGTTATCAAAAATTGCAAACTGAGAAAAATTGCAAAACAATCGAAATATATTTCTTTATTCTTTATTTACTGAGCAATATCTCTGGAGGTTTGGTTGGTTTCTTAATGGCTAGAAGACTAGAGATTTCCAATATTACTTTATATTCAAACTGTGGACTTTATATAATTTTTATTAGCAATGTGTTATTTAGGCAAGCATCAAGTAACCAGAAGCAATAACTTGGTTAAGAATTTTGTTGGTTAATAACAGGGTCCTAAAAATATAAAATGTTCAGTGAGAGAGTAGTGAGAAATGATGGAAATTATAATGACCAGGATTTACTTGTTTAATCTGTATGCACATGTGCACACACACACACACACACACACAATGTGTATTTTTTTAAAGATTTATTTATTTATGCATACAAGCTGGGGTGTAGGCCAGAGGGGTGTGTGTGTGCCGGGGGTGGGGTGGGGGGGGGAGGGGAGGATTCACCAGCGACAAGGGGGAGCAGAACAGGTTGATTGACTGAAATATACTGCTAAGGGGAGCAGTGTATGAGATAGGAGAGGTCTGCTGTACCATGTGGGTTAGCTCCCTGGCCACGAATTGAACTCATGCTGCAGTGGCTTCATAGTGTTGAGACTTAACCCCTTGCACCAACAGGGAGGCCCACGATGTGTATTTAGGTATACAAATCACCTATTCTCTCTCTCTCTCTCTCTCCCCCTTACCCGCCAAGCTCTATTTTTATTTTATTTTAACCTCCACCAAGGCACCTGTGCTCATACCCCATCTAACTTCCTTCCCCATCCTCTCCACCCTTTCCCCTTTCTCTTTTTACCTCTGAAACCATTATGTTCTTGTCTGCCAACTTCAAAATTTTATTTCTTCTATTATTTGTGTGTAATTGTTCTGTTTGTTTGTTCTTGGTGTCTACATTCCACAAGTGACTGAAATCACCTGAAATCTTTCACTTTTTGACTGATTTTGCTCAACATAATCACCTCAAGTTCCATCCACTTTGTACCAAATGCCACTGCTTCATTTTTCTTCACAGCTGTGTAATATTCCATCCATAGGCATGATTTGGCAGTTGTAAACCATGCTGCTATGTACATAGATATAGACAGATTTTTTTGCATGTTAGTTTTATTAACACAAAAAACCTCAAAATATTTTTATTAAAACAAAAAATTCTTGAGAGGGAGAGATTTTATTTAAGATGTCATGATTTCTCCCAAATGTTTTCGTTTCATCTTGTCTCCTTACCAAAAAACAGAGATTGCAATAAAATGCCCAGCACTTCCCATTGTTTCCTGCTAAAGAAACTGAATCTGAGACAGGAAGAACAATTTTTCTTTTTCTAGGCTACATGAATTTGATAAACTGGAAAAGGGAAGTTTCATTCTCTTCATATTTTGTTAGTATTTCTCACTATAGAGCATTTAAAAGATTATTGGGCAAATGTATGAAAGAGGTTGTTTAGTTACAGTCTGAACTTGTTAACCAAGGAAACTTGGGTTACACCTACTTGCACCAATTTCTTGAAGACTGATTCTTACATAGCATTCAAATGGGCTCTCAGAGGTAAGAAATTCGTATTGCTGAAAAGGACACACTTTATTGATTTATATGAGCCCTGTGGGGGGCAGCATGATGAAGAGGAAAAAGCCCTGATGTGGGATCACACACTTGTTAAAAACTTAAAACCGACACTTGTCACAATTGTGATCATGGAAAAATTAGTCCATTTACCTTATGCTTATTCCATCATTAGTAGATGTGCATGAAAAGCCTTTTCTAAGCTCTTAAAGATTTAAATGGGTAGGTGTACCTGTTCCTCTTGGTGTTCTCTTGCTTCTCCGCTATTCCTTGATGTAATCAATGAGCCAAACTTTTATTGTGTGCTTTTACATCTCCACAATACTTCTTAATGATCTAAACTAACAACTTTATACTGAGACAGAGTTAACAAATGCCAGGGAAGTTTGACAGTGGAAATTTACTTAAACACCCTTTTGCTTTGGTTTTGAAAATAACTTTTTAGTTGATTTCGATTTTTTTGTCATCATATTGGCTGCATTTTCCACTATTTAATCAAAATGATAGATGGACATATTGGTGATTAGGTAGACTTAGTGTTAGGAATATTGCTTATAAAATTAAATTATAACTTTGGGTTGCATCTACAAATTACTCTATTAAATAGAAAGAAATTTTCAACCAAGAGTTATACAACCAAATTGTGTACCATGCAAAATAAGTTCAATCACAGAGTCCCATCTTCAAAATAATAATATTCCACTCAATCTTTCAGCTCTTGGACCTGTAATGAATATACTATTTCCATTGGATATTACTTATATTTTTCCACATAAATTTCTTTTATTAGCTTATGAAGATGAAACCTGAGATTGACTAAAGGCTAACCCATGAACTTCAAAGACTGTAGATATTATATATGCTATTTTTATGAACTGTTGCATTTGAGGGGATAAGTATATATGCTTAGAACATAACAAGCTTTTACACAGCTAGAAATAGAACATTTATTTAAAAGATTCACTTGGTTGGCCAATTGATTTGATTTAATTAGAATTACATTTTATATATGCTTCTATACACTCATTTGAGCATGAGAAATTAGTGTCCATCTTTTTATGGTATTAGAAAATTTTAGTATAAATGAAGATGTTGTATTTTCATAATGTTTATTTGAGTAGATAAAAAAAGAAAATATATTCACTTGGCAAAAATGTGGTTTTTTCTATTATAGCTAATGAGTATCTTTGAAAGAATGAACATATCTGGCTTCTTTTGATCAATATAATGATAACTCACATTTCTGTGATCTTTTGAATGACCTCTTTAAGTAGTTAGACAATATAAAGGAGCAAATGAGTTGTTATGTCCAAATTAGTTGAAAAACCTAACATTAAAATCAGTAATTCTCTTTTCTGTAATATATTAAGTCACTGATTATATTTTATCTTTGTTTATTTTGTGCAGCATTAACCTACAAAAAAGAAATTACACTCATTACATAAATATTTGCTTAGACCAGTTATTTATTTAAAAGACAACTAGGCATACTTCCTAAACTATCAAATTTGATATTTCTTATTCATCTTTATTGGACAATGGATGATATTTCCTTGTAATACAAATCATAGTAAAAATTACGAAACAAAAGCTTTAAAATTCCCCCATAATCTTACTTTATAAAGATACTTACTTCTAATGTTTTAGTGTAATTTCTTCCTTTCTAAAATTATTCATAATATAGCTTGATCCCCCCAAATTATGGCTTGATCCCCCCATTTTATCTTTATTTCTACAAGTTCAGCTTTTCAAGATTCCACATATAAGTGATATCATACAATATTTGTCTAGCTCTGCCTGGCATATCTCACTTAGAATAATGCTATAAGTTCCATTCATGCTGTCCCAAATTTCTGTATTTTCTTCTTTTTCACAACTGAATAATATTCCATTTGTATCTATCACATCCTCTTACCTATTCATTCATTGATGAATCCTTATATCATTCCCATATCTTGCTTGTTGTGAATAGTGCTGCAACAAGTACAGGTATTCAGATATCTTTCAATATCCAGTTTTCATTTCCTTTAGATAAATACCTAGAAGTAGGATTCCTGGATCATATGGTAATTCTAACTTTTTAGGGAACCTACACTGTTTTCAATTGTGGTTGAACCAATTTACATTCCCACTGACAATGCACAATCTCTTTTTCTCCACACCCTTGCCATCACTTGTTATTTCTTTTCTTCTTGACAGAGTTTCTGAAGAGTATAAGGTGGTATCTCATTGTGACTTTCAGTTGTAGATACCTGATGATAGATGATGTTGAGCATGTTCTCATATAACTGTTGTATGTCTTTAGAAAAATGCCTATTCAGTTCCTTTTCCTATTTTAAAATTAGGTTTTTTTTTGTTATTGATTTGCTTGAGCTATTAATATATTTTGGATATTAACCCCTTATTGGTAATATGGTTTGCAAATATTTTTTCCCATTCCAGATTGCTCTTTGTAATATTGATTGTTTCCTTTGTGTGAAAATATTTTTAGTTTGATGTAATACCACTTGTTCATTTTTCACTTTTATTACTTGTGCTTTTGATATCATATTAAAAAAAAAAACCTTTGCAAGACCCCTGGCAAATAGCTTTTAACTTATGTTTCTCTTTTAGGAGTTTGACAGTTTAAAGTCTCATGTTTAAGTTTTTAATTCCCTGCAAGTTACCGTTCTTGAATTGTCTAAGAGAGAGGTCAATTTCATTTTTCTGTATATGGTTATTCAGTTTCTCCAACATTAGTTACTTACATATTTATTTTTAAATTGCATCATTTTTATTGAGGTAATTTCAAGTTACAGCAATGTGTATGGTTTAAGGGTAAAAGTTCACACTGCTTCAAATATGTATTACCACACCACACCCACCATCAAAGCACCAATAATCCTCCATAGCATCATTTATTAAAGAGACTGTCTTTTTCCCAGTATACTTGCTTGGCTATTTGCTTTTCTTTTTTAATAAATTGTGCTTAATTTCTCCCTATCTTCCAATTATAACTTTAATATAATACTAAATATATGTTATGTTTTAACTGTGGATATTGTTTGTCTATTGAGTAAATTATGATGCTTTTCTCTTGCATTTTAATTTTGTACATAATGTTCTTGCTGTTAAGTGTTCTAAATTAATATATAGTTTTATAATCTCATGTTTCTTTTATTTCTATACTAAGGTAGAGCTCATCTTTCTCCAATATTAAAGTAATATTCTCTTCTGTTTGTTATAATTTTGTATTGAAAAGAATTTAAATATTTATACATCTGGATTTCGTGTGAGGTAGAGACTTAATATTTTTCTAAGTGTTTATCCAGCTGTGAAAAATTATTTATTTATTTATCCTTGTTTCTGTTGATTTGAAATACTACATCTATAACACAAAATTTTATATATTTATGAATTTGGAACTTATTTTGTCTTCTACTACTTTTCTATTCTTAATGCAAATGAAATTTTGTTTTAATAATTGTAACTTTTTATAAATCTGTTGTCCAGTAGAAACATTCCCCCTTATTTTTCTTTTTCAAAAATTTCTTGGTCATCCTCATGAATTTATTTTTTGTTCTGAAATTAACAATGAGTTGTGCACATTCTATGCTATTAGTATGCTTCATTCACATTATTTATATAGGTTGGTTAATTAAAGGTGCATTAAATTTATAGATTATGTTGTAGAAAATGGAATTCATTATAATATTAGGTCTTCCATCTAAGAATCTGATGTATCATGTACTTTATTTGGAAAATCTGTTATACTTTGTTTAAAAAGTCTTTTTATCCTCAGTAAAGTTTTGTAATTTATTGAAGGGGTCTTTGTAACTCTTTTTAGGCTCATTTTTCACAAATAATATCACATTTATTTCAATAGAAGTTTGAAAAGAACTGTTCTATTAAAATGTCCAAATGATTGTTATAAATATTTAGAATTTACTGAATTTTGTGTATTAATTTTGTAATGTGGTCATCTACTATATTTTGTTATGGTCCTCAGAGTTTTAAATTTGATACCTTTACCTTTTTATTGATAGACAATTATATCACTTGCAAATCATGATAATTTGCTTGCTTGCCTTTGTGTACCCATCCTCTTTTTTCTTGTCTCAGTGTATTGAGTAGAAACTTCAGAATAATGTCAAGTGATAGAAGTGACAGCAAATATCCTTGTTTTATCTTTGACTTTAATAAAAATGCCTCTAATTTTTTCGCCATTAAGAATGATGCTAATTTTTTCTGTTAATTTGAGTCACATTAAAGAAGTTTTATTCATGGTATGGAAATAGGTAAGTTTCATTTAATGTCCTTTTGTCATCTTTAGAAATAAGAATATGGTTTTATTCTATGAGTCTATTGATATAATGAACTACAGGCCTGAATTTCTTGAGTTATCCTTGTTTTTCTGGAATAAATTAATTTGGTTATGTTGTCATATTTTTGATATAATACTGGATTTGACTTGTGACATTTTAATTAGGATTTTTTTCCCATTATACTCTCAATTGAGATTGCTGTGTAGTTAGTGGGTTAGTTGCTTTGTCCACATGTCCGTGGACTTTTGCTCACAGGTGGGTATACAAACTTCATTAGTTTCTAGAATGAAGTTTATTCTAGTTTCATAAGATCAACAGTGGAAACCTACTTCTTATTCTTTGTATCAATTTAAGTAACATAGGCATGTCTGTCCTTGGAGTTTGGGAATTCATCTTGTTCTGGTGCTATATGGGAAAGTGGATCTTTGATAATGTTCTCATCTATACAACTCATTATATCAGACCTGTTACTTGTTACTCAGGTACTAGTTATTTTATGCCTACTTGTCCTGTCAAATTCTGAGGGAGGTTGCTAAAATGTCCATTTATGTTTGTGGTCTTCTTTCACGTATTTATAATTGTTGTCTTCATAGATTTTGACTACACGCTTGTAGAATTTCCTTATTTTTCCTTTCTCTTGATGCTTTCTCTTCTTCTAAATGTGTAATTAGTTCATTTTCCTCTTCTACAATTGAAATTCTTCTTCCATTTTGAAACTATTTAAAGCATTGTCTAAGTTTATGTGCGTGTATGTAGCTATTTCAGTGTTCATGTAGTTGGGGTGGTGGGGATATATGTTTGTTTATCCTCGTCTCAGTTTATCTTGATGTGAGATGGAGTCAGGAGCTTACAGGCTCGATTTTGGTTTGAGGAGTAACGTTAGTCACCTCTCTCTCTGGTTTTATTCTGCAGGAGGCTGTGTTCTGTGCTTAGGTTATCCTCAGTTCCCTCCCTCACCTTCCTGTTGTTCCTTTCTTCTGAGGTCATGATCTGTGAAGCTGCTTCTTCCCAATGGGAAGAGCTATGTCAGACACAGCAGACTCACATTTGGGGAATAATTAATTGGTACTTGGCTCAAGGGCGGCGCTTGTGTAGCCAGCACATGTGTGCCTACTTAACACAGTGGCCTGTCCACAATAGCTGACTGCTGCTGTATCCTTGTCTCCGCTGCAGCTTCTGCAGGGCCAGGAAGTATACTTGCCCTTGGTTTGCCTGCCCAGAGAATTTGTGAGTTCACTTTAATGTTCTTTCTGCTCTTGAGCTTCTTAAGAAGCATAACCTGACTTGGCCTGGCTTTTCTCTGCTGTCTTCCTAGAGCAGGACGGGAGGAAGTTTTCACGGGCCATGCTGCCCCAATTACAGAGTTCCCGCTTTCTTGAGTCAGGGCCTGTTGAGCTTTCACTACCCCAGGTTGGGCCCAGGCCCACACTGTGTCAGGAAAATTCCTGCAAGGAATTTTGTAATGTCCTAGGTGTTCCTCTGAGTGGCTTGGGAAGTCAGCCTCCATCCCAGACATGCGCTGCCCTCTTTCCTTCCGTCCTTTCTTCTCAGGCCTACAAACCTTAGTTCTTGAACTCCCTGGGGATAACCTGGGGCTAGATAGCCGTTTTGAAGTGTCTGGGTTTTCTAGGAGCACATATGAATTTTTTAATAGTTGTTTTCAAAGGAGAGGGTGATTCTAGCCTCTTTATTTCACCATGTTGTCCTGATACTGGTTCTTATTAGGTTCCAGGATGTACTAGATTGGTTGAATTCCTCCAAACACTGTAGGGAGTTATTTTGAGGTAGGAATTGTTACCACTTTTGATACAAAAAGGAACAGGGCCTCAGAGAATTTAAGTACTTTGTTCTTTGTTATGTTGCTAATTAGTGGCAGAACTTGGACAGAACATAGGTCTGGTTCCTCAAGTTATATATATAAAATTAAAAAAATTCACTGCTTTTTCTAATGAATTTATTGAACAGCCTAATTCATTCTGAAATTAAATAAGGTCCTAGTCAAATAAACACTAATGACTTACTTGAAATTTTTTTTAATAGTTTGGTTATTTTCAACTCTTAATCAGAAAAACTTAATCAGATCAAATTGTCTCTTTGATTCAAATTCCTACTATAATAATAATTTAAAACTAGTTGTTATCAATAATTTAAACATTTTTATGGAAAAAATAAACTTGTTTCTTAGAAAAATTTATATAGACCCAAAATTTTATACATAATTTCAGCGACTTCATGAATCTCTCCGCTGTCTCTCCATGGGCCCAAGGAAAAAGTCTTAAGAGGAGGGGATTATCACATTTGATCAGTTCTTCTTGTATCATACTCTGCCTTCCTTGAGGCGAAACATTTAGTGATGCTTAAAGCTCTCTCTAAACTTCAGATATTCTTGGATCTTCGTAGCTAATAGGGAGTATAACCTTTTAAGAGTGATTTTTTTTTAAAGATTTTATTTTATTTATACATACAAGCTGGGGTACAAGCCAGAGGCGTGGGGCGGCGAGAGGATTCACCAGAGACAGAGTGGGGAGCAGAACAGGCAGATCAGAAATACACTGCTGAGGGGAGCAGCGGGCGAGGCAGGAGAGGTCTGCCGCACCATGTGGGATTCTCCCCGGCCGGGCGTCGAACTCGCGTCGCCGCTTCCGACAGCTCCACAGCGCAGCGCTCAACAACCGCTGCACCACCAGGGAGGCCCAAGAGTGATTTTTTTTTTTATATGCAACCTAACGTGCTTGTCTTTCTGAGACATAGTCTGTGTGTGTAGGTAGGTATATTTTACTCCTTGTGCTTTGATTCTCAAACTGTGTTGCCTGGCATTTTCTTATGATTTTCTCTCCTAAATCACACTGTTTCTAGATGTTCGCATGTTAAATTACAGTTGGGTTTGATAACCTTACATATAGTTCTTTATAATTCAATAATGTACTTGCTAGTTCAGATTTCTATTTAAAGAAGAATTTCAGGTGACAAATCCTCACACATTGATTTCTCAAGGATACAAAAGTCTAATATTCTTTGTGCATGAATCTGGATTTGTAAAGAACTCCCAGGCAGGACTTACACATGAAAACATTTTTTTCCAATCTGTTTTTGACTGCATGTGGTCAAAAGATACATCAGTTTTAATGGAGGAGGAATAATATACTGACGTTGATTGTATCTATTGTGAGGCAGGTTATATAGGCCTTCATTTAAGTCCTGTTCTTTATTAAAATTCCCTTACATAATTGAAATATTTCAGTGTCCACTGATGATGGTGCATTAATGTAGCATAGATAAGTTATTAGATGAACCCTTGGTTTCACTATTTCTTTGAATACCAGGTGGTGCTTTTGATGGATTATGTCTATTCATAATTGATTTGCTTAAGAATTTATGAGATCAGACCTGCAGCCAAATCTGAGATTAACAAATCTAGGGTAGTTGGACAAAGGACTGAATGCATGTGATAGGAAGACTTGACTCACCACAGAGGACACAAACTTGCCATCGGCTGAATGCAACCCCAGATTATTTGTTTATACCAAATGACATTTCAGACATTTTAAATTAATTCTCAGCCTATGAAAATTGGAAACTTACATAGAAAAAACCCAGGTTTTGGCCTGCTATTGAAAAATCAGAATATCTGAATATCATTTGACCCAAATTCTCTAGCTACACGTGAATAGCAAAGTGAACCACAGTTTCCTTTTTATCTTTCTGAAAGATATTAAATTTCAGGTGCCGTATATTGCTACATTTCTATTATTATTTTCTCTAGTAGAGAAGAAGATGAATGATTTATTGTACTGGTATTTTTAATTGAAAGAGGGAAAATGAATTATAAACTAAGAGGGTAGCATATGGGAATGAGCATATTTCTTTCCAAAATCGAAGATTATTTCTGTGTGTTTGATATGCAAATGTCTTTTTGTCCGAAAGATACAACTTAAAATACCCATTTATGTCAGCAATCACAATAAGCAATGTAATGGATACATGAACACTTACATGGGAGAAACTTAATGATCTGAGAAAAGGATCCAAATTTTTACTGGGCTTGTTTTTGAATTAAAAATATCTGAGCAATACTGCTGTAAAGTTCAGTTAAGTATTGCCTACAAAAATTGCCTTGGCAGTAGAGATGTTTTTTATGGATGAGAGTTCATAAAAGAGTATGTATTAAAGACAGGAGAGATTATGTCTTAAACAATGACTTAAACTGGCTAATTTAATTCCAACTAGAAATGCAAGCTCAGAGTTTTGAAGAAATGTCTGATAATCTAAAGGCTAAATTGGAGAAGTAGTTAAAATATTTATGTCATATTCTATTATAGCTAATTGAAACCTAAACAACTATCACCTGGTTAGCTATATTTTTATGTGTTATAAAAATAAGAATGAAAGACAAGTTCTTTTGATCATAATGTGCCCCAGAGTCGTAACGTCTGAAAACAAGCTGTGTTGAGGAAAGTCTTGAACTGCGTAATGAAAGATGTCTAAGAATACTAGGGAGTGAAGGTAGGTGGTGTGTCTGTGGAAGTCTATGTTAACATCAAACTCCTTCACACGCAAAACTTTCAGATGATATTTGAAGGGCACATTGCAATTTGCCAAGAATTGCTTAAAATGGAGCCTTGCCTAGGTTGGACACTGCAAATTGGAACTGTTCTTGTGACTTAAAAGGTAGATAACACAGTACTTGACTCCATGCACTTGAAGTGCAATTGAGCAAGTTGTCTGTTGTACTATGCAGAGTCTGGATGACTTACTGGCACCATTTTAGTAGTATTGCAAATGGTTGGTTGTTTTTGTTTTTCTTTTGAAAGCTGAGACAAATTGACTTGCTCATGTCAACTTGGGAAAATTTCTGCTTGGCTCATTAGAGACTAAGGGATAAATCATGGTCTTTCTGATTATTACTACCCCTCATCACTTTGAAAGGACTTTCACCAGAGGTTAGCAATGACTCTATTTGTCTACTTTGAGTAAAACTGCATCTTTGGGAAAAACCTCTGGCAAGGAATATTGTGGTTTACATTTCCTCTGATGAGAGTGGCTCTAGAGGTGAGTTGTAGCTTAAACTATATTCCCCAAGTATGAAATTGGAGACCAAATTCTAGAAAATATCCTTTGATTTCAGTTTATAAAGATGCACAACCATTCAGTTTTAATCAAATTAAACTCTTAGTTAACCTTAATCATGTGAACAAATAGCTTTAAATAGAAGTTTCTGAATTTCAGAAATGTTTCTGAAAATTAAATAGAAGTTCTAGTATACTAGAATTCTACAAATATCTCTGTGCAGTAGCTTTCTTAATTGTAAAAAATGTCATGTGAAAATTTTATGCACGCCCAGATATACTTTTGTTGGTGAATAGCTATTCTCTTTCCTGAACAGACCTAAATATAATTCCCTCTAAAGGACTCAAGGCTGAATTCTGTGCTGCTGTAAAATATACTACTAGACATGCCCATCTTGGTGGGGAAGAGGTGACATTCACAGTTTCCTGTTCAAGGAGCAATGAATTAAAAAGAGAAATTTTTTTTAATTGTTATTTATGTCTTTTACATTTTGTATTCCCCTTGGGCAGCCCACCACCAATTCACCCGTGATCCATCTCCATGGTCCCCTGTATTCTCCTCTCTTCCATTTTGTGCCCTTATCCTCCCCTTCCACCCCCCCACCGCTGAGTGTCTCTCTCCCACCCAGCCTCCCTATAGTCCTGTTATAAGTGAAACCATTCGATATTTTTCTTTTTCTTCTGGCTTATTTCACTGAGTATGATTCCCTCTAATTCCATCCATGTCGCTGCAAATTGCATGTGTTTATCTTCTTTCCATGCTGAATAGTATTCCATTGTGTATATGTACCACATCTTCTGGATCCAATCATCTATTTTTGTGCATCTGGGTTGCTTCCATACCTTTGCCATTGTGAATAGTGCCGCAATGAACATACGGGTGCATGTATCCTTTCGGATTAGTGTTTTTGTGTCCTTTGGGTAAATTCCCAAAAGTGGTATTGCTGGGTCGTATGGGAGCTCT
>PVIJ01000923.1:51536-123121 GCA_004024925.1 Scalopus aquaticus
CTCCACATCCTTTCCAGCATTTGTTGTTGCCTGTATTTTTAATGTGTGCCATCCTCTCAGGTGTGAGGTGGTATCTCATAGTGGTTTTGATTTGCATTTCCTTGATTATAAGTGATGTTGAGCATTTTTTCATGTATCTGTTGGCCATTTGCTTTTCTTCTTTGGAGAAGTGCCTTTTGAGCTCTTCTGCCCATTTTTTACCTGGGTTGTTGGCTTTGTTTTTGTTGAGTTGTGTGAGTTCCTTGTAAATTTTTGTTGTCAGTCCTTTATCAGATGTATTGTGTGTAAAAATCTTTTCCCAGTTGGTAGGGTGTCTGCTAGTTTTGGTTAATGTCTCTTTTGCTGTACAGAAGCTTAAAAAGAGAAATTTGGTATTAATGGCTTCCATTTTTTGTGTGTATATTAATGGTGCAATTGGAAATATAAACCCTGCTAGGATACATGTTTGCTTTATTATATAGTCAAACCATAATTCAATAAAAATTATTTAGCATTTTTAGCAATTGATTTTTTTTTTTTTAGCAATTGATTTTTTTTTAATTTAGTTTACTTGGTTTGCTTTACTCTTTTATTCCCTTCCTGGAAATAAGGCACTTGAATTTGAGACCCTTGGTTAGAAGAAATCTGACTATGCCTTCCAAATGTTTTTCAAATAATGACTGGAAGCTGATGATGATTAACTTTCCTCAAAGGGCACACAGCCTACTTGTTACATTTGGTGTGATGATGGCTTTTGGCTAGGTAGCAGGCTGCTTTCTTCTTCATTCACTTTTCCTCAGAACTGCTAAAATTGTTGGTGTCCTTTTTAAAATGCTGCACACTATGAGTAATTTGAAGTAACTCTTGAGTCAAATGTAAATAAATTGTGTTTTATTTTCTCAGCTACAGTAACCATATTGTAAGTCTAAAGACATGTCAATGGATAATTATGGGACATTGAAATTACTAATATTATTTATGAATAAAGTGAGTGATGGGAGGGAGAGCTGTTCTTTATGTATGTTTTTCAAGAAAGGTTTCTTAGACAGCAGAGCTGACTTCTAAATACAGGTACTTTTTATTTGAGGCAGAGAATATTCCCAGGCAGAGTAGAAGTATAAAAAAAGAAGCCTGGCTGAAGTTAAGAAGGCACAAAAGTTCATTACATGTCTGGGAACCTAGGAGAAAAACAATGAGCCACAATATTGAGTTCCTGTGAGGAAAGTGGTGTGAGAGAAGTATAAAGATAAGTGGTTACTAAAAAAATGTTTCCCGAGGAATCATGCCCCTGGTAGACTCATGTCGTATAATTGCCTCTCAGATGAGCTAGACTTGACCATGTGATATACACAGAGATTTGATAAGTGCTTATCATGGGACTTGCTTGCTTAGAGGCCTGAAACTACCATGAATGAAGCAGCCCATGTTATCCTCCTTGAGGGTGAGAAACCCCATGGAGAAGGAGTAACAGCAGAGAAAGAGATAACAATGAAATGAGAGAGAAACCTTGGGAAGAAAGCTCCCATGGAGAGAGAGCATGTAGAAGGAAGTTCCTGAAGAGGGAGAGACCACAAGTAGAGAGATCCCAGAGAGAGAGAGAGATCCCAGAGAGAGCAGAGAGAGAGAGAGAGAGAGAGAGAGAGAAAGAGAGAGAGAGAGAGAGAGCGTGTGCGTGCAAGGGAGGGAGGGAGGGGAGGGAGAGAAGAGAGAGATCCCATTGGAAAAGATCCCATGAAAATAAATCGACCATGTGGAGATACAAGTTGCTGAGACTACTCTCTCCTCAGCTGACAAATAGGCTCAACACAGTCACTTGAAGAGTGAACCCAGGCAAGATCTGAGGAAGCACCACCAAGCCAAGCCTACAATTGTGCACTATACTTTTGAGGCACTATGTTTGGGGGTGGTTTCTTAAGTAACAATAGATAAGAGATACAGATGCTTACTTTATTCATTCAACTCAAACTTTTATTGAGTTTACTGAGTACTGCTATTTCCTATATTGAGACTATATATTTCAAGGACCTACATTACTTGGTAAGGGCATAACTTGGTAAGGAGTTATCTTCTCTCTGCCCTAACTTAAGTCATTACAAATGCCACTGTTAATTGTTGTAATTCAGGGTTTAATCATATCTTAACTTTTATTCTAATGTTCCAATTATTCTTTCTTATCCCAGCATTTATGTTCAAAAGCAAAAACTTGATCCATAGTATTCCTCTGTTTAAATCTTTTCAATTACTTATCATAACTTTTAGGTCAAATTTTAGATGTCTGAGTATATTATCTAATACTATTTATATCTTCTTGCCCAATTCCCTATAACTTCTGGTTCCTATATAAACAATAGCTACTCAGATACTGGATCCTTTGTTCGTATTATTGTCTTGACCTGAAAGACCTCCCCTTCGACGAAATATTATATGTACTTCTTTCTTCTGTAATACCTCTTGGTAGAATTGATCACTCTCTCTTTTGCATATTATGCTTCTACTTACAGTTGCTCTTCACTCTTATATTATCACTTTTCATTCTATGTTAATATACTATTTCCCGTCAATTGTAAACTTTTTGAGGGCAAGATGTTCTTTCTTGTCTTTTTATAATCAGCATTCAATGACTGGACTAAAGTAGGTATTCTATAAATACTTCTTGAGTAATGCCTCTATCTTGTAGGTTATAGGAATTCACTATTTTGTGGAAAGAAATTTTAGAACTTTGACTCAGACATCATTGTGAAAGAGGAAAAAAAACTAAGGCAAGTGGCCCTTTTTTAAACCATTTAACTATGATACTTCTACAGTCGAGGTGAGACATGAGGATTCTTTGAAACTAAGGCAGTGAGCCTATGGAGGAAGGGATCTACTTGAAAGATCAATCAGAGGTAGAAAGGACACGATATGGTGAAAACCTCCTCGGTGTGGAGGAAGAGGAGCAGTGAGCAATTGAAAAACATTTGTGAGACCTATCTTGGGCAAATGGTAGGTGGCAATGCCATTAACTGAGATAAAAAGTCACCAGAAAAGGAAGAGGTTTCCAGAGGAGGACAAGCAAGACAGAGATAATTATCAGCACACTCCCTGGTCAGAGTGAATTGCAAGG
Organism: Scalopus aquaticus; assembly: GCA_004024925.1. Classification (NCBI taxonomy): domain Eukaryota; kingdom Metazoa; phylum Chordata; class Mammalia; order Eulipotyphla; family Talpidae; genus Scalopus; species Scalopus aquaticus. The sequence goes on from PVIJ01000923.1 coordinate 54,619, forward strand.
ATTTGGCAGGGAAGGAAACTGCTGACTCTAATGAGGGTGACTCTTAAAAGAAAGTAGAAATCACTGTGGTGCTAAAAAGCCCTGTGAGAGAAGATCTGGAAATCAGATAAAAGGAAAACAAATGATGGTCAATAAATTATATGTTGAATAGTCTTAGTATTTTTCTCCCAGGCTGATTTGATCCAGTCAAATAAACATTTGAGTTTTATGGCATTGCCTGCAATGACAAACTCTTCAAGAGTATTCATTCCTTAAGAAATGTATTGTCTATTTATGCCCAAATTGGCAGAAATAGTCCTGTTTGAGTGATCCTATGAGTGAGGTAATTATAACGTGGAATAACAGTGATCATTGAATCCAAATGAAATTGATAGCTTCTACCACAGCAGTGACTTAACAAAAATGATTCTCCAAAAACATTATTCATGTAAAATATTGCAACACAGTCTTTTTGATTCTTTTTCAGCTATTTATTGTCCACAACCAACCAACAGTTACATAATTGGTGCCCTTTTGCTCTGACTGGAAAAGATTTCCTTTATGTGTTTCTACGTCATAAATATCCCAGATGAAAATCTTCAAATAACTCATTGCCTATGACAATACCCCTCCATCATGCTAGTTTCTCTGGAGAAGCTGACCTTCTTAAAATTTTTTTTCTTAGAGATAAATTTAGGTCCTGGATTTACGAGAAATATGCTTGCGAGACAATATAATTTATACAGCTGAAAAAGATGAGGCCATATATTATTTCTTTAGAATATTCCTTAGTAAAAGTAAGAGACAAAATCTACTCAAGATTTGTGGATCTCAAAGAAATACCATGAAACTTACTTCAAAGGCTCGAGATTTCTGATGATCAGTATACCACAGTAGAGCACTTGATGCATCTGCAAAGCAAAAATTAAATAGGGAAAATAGAGAGGATCAAAACAAAATTTTAAAAGGCTGATGACCCAGCTTGGAGTCTGGATTTTACCAAGACTTCCAATTGTACTGTTGTGTGAAGAAAAAAGAGGTTAGAGGTAGACTCTCATGCAGAACAATCTTCACTAAAATACTTACCAAGGTCTGTATGTGGCATAGATCTGTCTTCAAAACTACCCTATAATTCCTTGAAAGGAAGAACTCTATTTTACTTATCTGGATCAAAAATATCCAAGTCAGTACCATATATTCACTAAATATATTCTCCTTTCTTCCTTAAATATATTAGAGACTGACTTAAGAATCAAATCAGTGACAAGGAGGTATGGAAGTAGAAATACAATGAAAAATGTGTACCTTCTAGAGGCTTCATTATATACAAAGTTATAGATGCACATTGGCAAACTCCAAATATATCAGTTTTAATATATCAGGAAGCTGTGATATGTTGCAATAGTTGACTATATTGTATCCTTTTCCTGTAATACACTGAAGATGTGTAAGCATTGTTATTTTGGGTCCTACAAGTCTTCCTTAACTATTACAACTGTAAAACTTCCACTATTATTGAGAAGACTCATTGTGGGTAGAGTTAATGGAAAAGATTCTGTGTGTGCATGTGTATATGCAGACTCATGTTCTTCACACAGAAGGTAGAGTCTGGAGAAATGAGCACTCTAGTTTTAAAGAACTTAGGTGAGATAAAGGGAATAATGTATCAGAAATGACTGGGCAAAGGCATGGCACATTACAGGAAAAAACAGTTACTAGTGTCCTAGTCACTACTCCAAGGAGACAGCTCAAGACATTCTTCTGATTTCTGTGATAGGTTAATACTACAGGGAACTCTGAAGGCCATATAAGCTAGATCTCAGAGGATACAAATGTCATCTTCCCAATAAAGCACTTACACAGCACAACATACATCCTGATATAGCTAGAAGCCTGTGCCTTACCCAGGAGAGTATCTGTCGCCATCCCTACTGCACAGACTGCGCTTGGGATATTGTACACCACAATCTCCTTGTACTGTATCAGCAAGATGGGGCAGATCTTGTAACTGGAGCCTCAGCTGATGCTCGTAGTAACCGAGGAATATGTAGCTTCCACTCTGTGTAATTTGGGTAGTGCTATCTTGCAGGTTAGTGATAAGTTAGGTGATAGTGAAATTAAGTTCTTTAGGTAGTGAGTGTGCTATGTCAGTTCGTTGTGAAGTTGAGTTAGTTGCAAGGTGAGTAGTCCTGCCTGTGCAATTGCCAGTAAATTAAATCCAGACAGAAATCTACTACTTAAAAGAGTTGCTTTTATTAAGGAGGGCATGTCATTGGCTTTAATGGATAGAGACACTATTTCCAGAGAATGGAAAAGAGCATAAAAATCCTTAACATAGTCAATGCCTGTGAAATATTTATTTGATTTTAACCACAAATGTAACTTCATTTTCATGGTGTTTTAATTTTTTTGTTTTTAAAATGTAGTTGACTAAGTTCAAAAATGGATTTTCCAAGAGCAGCCACAAGTTGGTCATTACAGTAGTTTGATGATGGGATTATTTTTCCATTCTTTCTACTTTGGTGAATGTTTGTTTTGTGAATAAAATATTGACAACAACATTTTCAATAGTCAATGGTCTTATGGTGCTGCAAATTCAAATTCAAGTTTGCAAATGTGAATCTATAACTTTTGTATGTAATGAAACCTCTGGGTGGGTACACATTTTTCATTGTATTTCCACTTTCATATCTACTTGTCACTGATTTGATTCTTAAGTCAGTCTCTAATATATTTAAGGAAGAAAGGAGAATATATTTAGTGAATATATGGTACTGACTTGGATATTTTTGATCCAGATAAGTAAAATAGAGTTCTTTCAAGGAATTATGGGGTAGTTTTGAAGACAGGCCTATGCCACATACAGACGTTGGGAAGTATTTTAGTGAAGGTTGTTCTGTGAGAGTTAATTCTAGTAGCCTGGTATTTTGCCTAAGTCTCTAATTGACATTGTCTCCTAGTAAGTGAGTGTTGTTCTCTAACCATGGGTCTGAAGAGCTTCAGCATGGTTTGTATCATTGTTTATTGAAAAGAATTAAGTTGATAAGTTGTACCTGGACTTGTTGAGACCTGCTGTTTTGGTTGATTATATGAAAGGAATGTGCCCCCCCCACCCGCCAAATACAGAAAAGTATAGAAATGGCTTTATTTTTGGCCCTCTGGTTGCAATGCTGAGTATCATATTGGTTGTTCCTGAGTCAAGAGAAAAGGTACATTCTGCCATGATCTTTATGGAGGGAGAGTGATAGGATTTTGCACTTAGTCTTTAGCTATGATGCATAGTCTTACTTTAATGCTGTGACTATATTGTATCCTTTTCCTGTAATAAACTGAAGATGTGTAAGCATTGTTATTTTGGGTCCTACAAGTCTTCCTTAACTATTACAACTGTAAAACTCCCACTATTATTGAGAAGACGCACTGTGGGTAGAGTTAATGGAAAAGATTTTGTGTGTGCATGTGTATGTGCAGACTCGTGTTCTTCACATAGAAGGTAGGGTCTGGCGAAATGAGCACTCTAATTTTAAAGAACTTAGGTGAGATAAAGGGTATAATGTATTAGAAATGACTGGGCAAAGACATGGCACATTACAGGAAATAATAAAAAAACTACTATGACATCTGGAACTCAGGTATGAGCTCAAATCTAGAGATTCAGTGAGATCAGTCACTACTAGCTAAGGGAGTAGAGGATATTGTCCAGAAAAAACTCTGATGTGAGACAATAGCCGAAAACAAAAATCTCATTGAAGAGTCTGTATTTATCTTCTGATAGAGAAAAACGAAAGAAAACAAATTCAGAAACCACAGATGGAGGGAATTCATTAAAACATTTTATCTGGTGGTGAGTTCAAGAAAAATAAATGCAATGAAGAGATTTTTTTTTCATTTTCTTAGCTTCTCTTTGTATTATAAGACATTAGCTCCAGAGTACTGTAATAGTTATACTTATATTGCATATACAATTATGCCAACTGTTAGGAATTATTTTTAAAAAAATTTAAATCATTTTTATTCCGTGGACTTGATCCCAAGACTTTCTTTTTTTATTAGTTTATTTTTAAATTGTGGTAACATTAGGATTTTCTCTATCAGGCATCACCACCAGGTTGCACATATAGACTTGATTATTTTTGTATTTGTTTTTATAGAGGTTCATTGAGCTTCTTGTACATATAAGTATATGTTTAATGATATGCATTAGATCATGTTCTAGTGTCCATGGATCTTTTAAATTCTTGTGTATTTATTTTAACTTTCTCTTTTTTTCAGTTTGGGTAATTGTATTGATCTATATTAAAGTTAGTGATTCTTTATTCCGTTTCAATCTATGTGTCCATCCAATGAAAATTACAGTTTTTCATTTTATAAGTTGTGCTTTTCAATTTTATCATTTCCATTTGGTTCTTTTTTAAGGTTTCCATTTCTTCGCTAAAATTATATGTATTTTCATTCATTATAACCATCTTATTTAAATCATTTAAATAAGAATAAACCACATTTATTCTAGATGATTTAAATTTCTTATCAGGAAATTCAATATCTGGCCATCCTAAGTTTGTTTTATATTCACTATTTTTCTTTTTTCTGCAAGGTTAAGCATCATAATTTCTGACATCTTCACACAACTAATTATTAAGTTATCATTATTATATAACTAATGATATTTATAATATACAAATAATAGTCATTATATGTAGTGAATAATAATTACCTAATTATTGTTATTACATTGTTCACAGACTAGGTTTTTCACTGTTTGGTCTTTCCTTAATGAGAGTTGCATTTTATTCTGGCAGGCAGCACATTTAATGGTGGATTAGTCCGCTCCTTTTGAGGATAGTTTTAGGTCTAGTTTCAACAGCTCACAAGCATTCTCTACACTAGTAATAGAGTAGCCATACATGTTCATTTGCTATCCTATGCATCCTTGCACTGGGAGACCACCAGAATCTCTGTTCAACTCATAGCTGACCAGCATACCTTGAGAGTCTCACCAGATCAACGATCAAAGGCCCACAAAGAATTCTGGAGTCCATTCTTGTACCTCAGCAACACCAAACTCTTGTCTTTTCTTCCTTGGGGTGTTTTTTTGCTCCCTAGACTCCAACTCTGCATGCTGTTGTCTTGCAAGTGCTCTTGGTAGAGAAATAAATTGATCTTAAGGCTTATTTCATGTGTTTCCTTTTTCTCAGGGATCATTGTACTAGCTATTAAAAAATTGAAAGTATCAGCTCATCATTCATTCATTTCAGCTCTGTTTATAGTAGTTGTATTGTTTTTATATAACTTTATCAATCATGGTTGAAGATGAGCATCACACTAAATTTTTCTAGCTTTTAAATTCAGTCCTGTAACTTATGTTACTTTTTTTAGATAGACAAGATTTTTTCCCCCAATAAATATCCAATTAACCTCTCATCATTTATTTAAAAGACAATCTTCCCTCCAATGACTTAAAAGAGAGCCTTTGTGCTCTACTTCATAAAAAATCCTATACTAAAAAATTAATAATTTAATATCATTTAAATATAACTTTTTTTAACTGTCTTGAGCGTATATTTTGTACATGAAGATAGAAACTATGGTGATAACACCAATTATAGAGTCAAAGCTGAAGAATATTTAATTTTCTAAGATCACAAAATAAATAGCAAAATTGGACTTTTAGTGCCTTCAGAATTAACCATTTCATTTCTCTTTTTTCCATCTGCTGGTTATGACAATGTAGTCTTTAATTTGGAAATTAGCTCAGTTCTTAATGCAGTAATTATCTCTTTGAAAAGAACAATTAATAGTTTTGTAACCAATAGTGATAAAACAGGAAGATAGGTACAAGAAAATATTCACTGATCTTATCGCTTACTCCTTTTGGTCTCTGTGGTGACTAAAGTCTACAAATGGCCTCCCAATGAACCAAGCTCCTGATATTCACAGTTTTATGTAGTTATCTCTCATGGTGAATATGGGCTTGCTGTATGTACCCAATACAATTCAGTGAAATGACACTACATGAGTTTTGAGGTTGAGTCATAAGATTTTCAGCATCTACATTTTAGAGAGGATAGGTGGAGGCAGAGAGATTGAGAAGGGAAGGGAGATGTGTGGGCCTAACAAGTTCCTAAATGTTTCGGGTTTATCATCAGGAATGCCAGATATGTGAGTGAAGAAGGTATATTGGGCATCTGGCCCATGGGAGCTTTCATGCCCAGCCACCATCTGACTGCAACTACATGTGAAACTCAGCAAGAACAATCTTCTAAGACCATTCAACTCATGGAACCATGAGGTATAAACATTCGTTGTTTGAAACTAAGTTCAGGGGTAATTTGTTGGGAAGTCATAGATAACTAGATAATTACAGTAATGACTGCTATAATTGAAATAAGCTGTTTATGTCTAATGATTGTTGCTTGCAATGAGGTTGTTTTTTGTCTTCTACAAAATGACAGACTCTACCAATTATATTGCTATAAAGAGTTATTTTAAAATTTTGAAATGACATTTAATTATGTTCAATGCTTATCAGGATGCACTGAACTTTTGGGGTGGAAATAAGTTGCTGTTTCAGTTAAAATGACCGAAAAAAATTTTCCATGGTTTTGCTATAGAACTTAGAGACTTGCTTTACTGTAGAACACAGAGACTTTATTGGGCAGGTGTTAAATTCTGTGGGGTAACTTGAAGAATCAGGTGATTATTCCTTTCTTTTTTTGTAGTTTTTCATGAATACACAGGGAATCTTAATCAATATTACATTTGTATCCATGCTTGATTGTGCTAGAAAATACCAATGGAAGTATTAATGTTTTTCTAATTATACCCTTGAGTGCTATTGACTTGTTACTATGGCTACCATTTTAGGAATTTGTTTCAACTTCTTTATCTCATGCCTCATTGATATAAGTAGTTCTCTGGTTATGTGGAGCCTGTGTTGCTGATGTTCATGTGAAAACTTTGCTTGCTGAGGTTGTTCATAAGAACCTCTCAATAATTGTATCTCCTATTTTGACATTTTTCTTTAGTATGTTCTCAAAACTGCTTCCTACTCTTACTTCCTGCCTTACTTTTCCATGCTGTTGTCAGATAAAAGGTGAATAAGTATTCTTTCAATACCTGTGTGTCAGATGTGTTTTGGACAGCTGAGTAGAATTATTTCTTTTATGCTGATAAAATGGCAATGTTGTGTATTATTGTTACTGGTGATTATGGTAAAAATGTTTAGGTCAGTTATTAATTCTGAAAAATTGAGAATCTGATAAAACATGAATTTTCCTGTAAGTAACAGGTATTCCTAGTAGATCTAAATACAAACGTCGTAGGTGATAATATTTGAAACAAGATTAAGTTTTGACTTACATAGTTTATGATTTCTGCCATCTACTTTTAAATTACAGCAGACACTAAGCAAACTAGAGATTATAGTTTAGGCAACAGATGCACACTATTATTGTCAATTAGGTAGGTTGCTATTTCTATAGCATGAACTCCTAGATGGGATTTCATCTGTGGGCATGTATAGTCTGAAGACACTACATTTACTTAGAAGCCTAAAGTGCTAGTCTGTAACTGAGCAAGTGCTCAGTCATCGAATGAACAAGTCTCTCAAAAATTTTCAAGAGAAAAAAAGGAAGCAGTTAATGCTCACCTCTGTTTTGTGGGCAACACTGTCTTTCATTCAACATAGAAAATAATCAGAAAACCATGCAGGATGTGGGTCAGGTGAGACAGGAAAGAAAACTATGAGGAGGCTATTTTCAAATACACTTTAAAAACAATGGTTTTGTGGATCAAACATGAAGCGTGGTGTCAAATAACCTGTGGTGTATTACTGGCTTCTCTACTCATGCTTGCATTTATATAGAATCATTCACCCAGAAAGTCTTATGAATTATTAACCTGGAATCCTCTTCATTACATCCACCTCAGAAAGAGGGGACTTATTACTTTTCTCATTGTATAGGTGAAGAAACTCAAAGTAGGGAGGAAGGGTCGCTTTTCATTAATCATACAACAATAGCAGCCAGGAAGAGTTGGCCCACTCTTTCATTCAAACCCCGATCATCATTAAGTTCAGATGTAATGCTTAGATAATATGTAATAAATATTTAGAGCGCAATCTGTGAATACACCCAGTGAATACAATCCACTTGCTTTCTGTTTTTGATAGCAAACTAGGATACTCCACAATGTATCTTTTGTTGTTTGCTGAGTGATTCCAGGAAAAAGACTCTTAGAAATCAGGCAGGCGTTTCCATGCTCAACTCAAGCCTGTGACTATCTTCTTGGGGTCATTTTATACCCTCCATTCTCTTATAAACCATGGAGCTTTATTACCTACTACTTCCAGCATTCAGATGGCATGGTGAAGCATCACTTCCTCGTAGTGCCTTATCCTCAGGTCTTCTGGGGCCGGTATCAGAAATTATTATGCTTCTTTTGTGATAAACGATAAGATTTCTCAGTGGTTTTATATTTTTGTGTTTACTCAGATTTCCAATAAAGTAAAACATTCCCAGGTGCAATGCTTTCATACTGCTACTGATAGGTAATATGAGCCTGGAGGCACATTCCTTCTGAGGCACTCAATGGAATGCATACCTTGATACCAATCAATGAAGCTTTAGTTTCAATGTGACACAGTTGTTTCAGAATTCACCTTGGGTTTAAAGTTTCTGGAGTTTTATGCAGAAGATCAAATTGCCTATGTAAAGAATTTAAGTATCTGAAATGATCTCTATGGTATGCATGGTGCAAAAAAAAAAGGGGGGGCAGTTATCATTGTTTTCAAAACTAAATGGGAAAAATGACTATCTCTACTTCTACATATTTGTTGAAGTGGCTTTAAGAAAGATGTATCTTTTGGGGCTAAGGAATGCAAAAGGAACCCCAAAGTAGCTAATGAACTACAACAATCTAATAAGGGCAGCTGTGCTTCTGGTCAAGGATAACTTTAACTGATGCAGAAGGTACATTCTGGATCTTTGCCTAGGATATTGTGAATAAGCAAAACGAAAAATATGAAATAGAAAATAAAACCTTGATTGAAGTATTTTAGTGACTTAAAATTTCTTAGTCTGCAATATCGAAGATTTATTTAAAGGTTTTGTGAAGTACTTATAGTCACTGTGATATTTAAAAGATCATAAATTATGACTTGTAGTTTTCATCTATTTGGTGCCAGCTTCTAATTTTAGTTGAGGAGGGAAACATTAAATGACTTCTTTATGGTTTATACCTTGGTTCCTAAACTTTTGGCAGTTATCCAACTCTGAATAACCCACAGCTTTTAACAGCTGAATTATTTACTCCAAATGACTGGCTAGAGTTGCTCATGGATTTTCCTCATTAGCATGCAGCTCTAGTGTCCTTGAAGAAAATAAGAATAAGAAAACAATAAATGGAGGCAAAATTCTTAAAATGTGCTCCTAGTTTTTCTGCAATAGATTCTTTCTTAGCTTAATTTCTAAATGTGGATTGATTAACAATAAAAGGATATTGTTATCTGTGTGCCTTTTTATGATGTGACATTTCTAAAGGAGTTCTTAGATATATTGCAAGCAGAGTAAGTTATAGGAATGAGTTCTCTTTCTATTGAAGTGTGTCTGATGACTTATTTAGATGGCTTTGGGGATTGGCAAGAAGGTTGAGTAGTGAATTATTCCTCTGTGTGTTGCTATGCCCTGGTGATGTGTGGAAGTGTGTGCCATGGTGCCATAGTTTAAAGGGTTGCTGAGTTATTTTCTTAAGATACCATTTTTGTTCTCTCACTCTTGTTCAAATATATAATCATTTCTGAAATAAAAAAGTCATTTTGGTTTATTGAGCTTGGGGCTGCTTATTATGAGATATATGTAATAAAGAGTAAAAAAATGAAGACAGGAGGAAATGTAGATGTATTTGTTTTGTCCATAAGATATCGACTTGGTTATTTAAATGATTTCTAAAGAGGAAAAAGGACTAAAGGAAGAGGGAAGATGAGAAACAAAGGTAAGTAGGTGAGAAAGAGAATAGATGATGACAAGAATAAATGCAGTTCTTCTCATTTTTGTTTTGTTTCTGTTTCTTTTTTTGGCATTTATTAAAGCATAAATTCAGGAAGTGCCTAATTCAGATTAGTGAACTTTTATAAAATATATGTGGTTTAGTAAATACTTTCAATAAGTTTTCTAGAATGTGCCAATATATAGTTCTAGCAGAAGTATAAGAAAATTCCAGTTGCTCTACATTTTTAGAAACACTCAGTATTGTTAGTCTTTTTCATTTCAGCCATTCTTAGGGTGTGAAATTGTTGTGTAACTGGTGTTACTTTGCACTTCCCTGAGATGTAATTTAGTCCTTCACCTTACAGGTAATTTGCATATCTTCTTTTGTGAAGTGCTTTTATAAGTCTTTTGTTTATTTTGATGGAGTCCTCTGTCTCTTCTTACTGTTCTTTATTTAGTTGATACAACGCCTATCTCATGTACCTATATTGCAAAAATCTTTTCCCATTATATATCTTGCATTTTTATTTTCTTTTTTTTAAATGAGAATAACATTTTAATATTAATGTGGTTCAGTTGATTGAACCTTTCCCTTTGGGTTAGTTATTTTTATGATTAGTGTCCTATTTAAGAAATATTTGTCTACTCCAAGGTCAAGAAGATAATTTTATCTGTTATCTGAGAAACTTTAATGTTTAAATGTTTCACATATATGTCTAGATTCCATCTCATTTATGTTTATGATGTGAGGTATTTAACATTTATCTATGCCTGACTATGCATAACTTGTTTTGCACATTCTGTCTCATTGCAGTAGTAATTTTGCCACAAATTAGAAGACTGTGTATGTGTGAAACTAAATCTTGACACTTCTATTTTACTGTTGTCATTGACTTAATCGCATTGTTTGATTTCTGTAGCGTCAAAATTTGTCTTGGCATTTAGTGGTATACATCCTTTAACTTATTTCTTCATTTGACTTTGCTATTCTTAAGCCCTTGGATTTCCACACATATTTTAAATTCAGCTTATCAATTTTCATAAAAGGCCATTGAGATTTTGACTGGAATTTCATTGAATTGAGAGATCAATTGTGGGAGAATTGACATCCTCACAATAGTGAGTCTATGAATAAGATGAATTCAGCCCATGAATATGATGTATCTCTTTGTTTATTTATTTTTTTGGTGTTGTTATAAATTATATTTAAAATTGTTTTCCAACTGCTTGTTGCTGGTATGTAGAAATATATTTTAATATATTGATTGGCATTGTTTCCAGAGACCTTGCTAAATTCACTCAGTTCTAATAGTTTGTTATAAGATTTTGTATTTTTCTAGGTATGTAATTCTGTCACTCACAAAAATAATTAATTTTCAATTAAAAATTTTCTCATTACATTCTCTTCCTTTATTGCCATGGCTGTGTCCTCTAGTGTGATGTAAAGAGAGATGGTGCTAACAGTAATCCCTTTCCTATTTATCTTCAGAAGAACATCTTTTATTTTTTTACAATTCAGGATGATTTTTGCTGTTTTTTTTTTTTTAACTTATATCAGAGTTTAGTGGCTCCTTTCTATTTCTACCTTACTTAGAGTTTTAAACATAAATGTGTGTTGAATGTTGTTAAATTTTATCTGCATCTCTGAACTGATCATAAGATTTTCCCCTTAATTCTACTGATATTATGAGTATAATTAATTTTGAATATTAAATCAACTTTGTATTCCTGGGGTAAATCCAACTTAGTTGTGGCATATTACTCTTTTAAATGTATCATTGAGTTCAATTTCTTAATATTTTATAAATAATTTTTATATTAATATGAGAGATATTGACCTGTAATTGTGCTTTCTTAGAATATCTTTTCATGTTATGGTGTCAAATTTATTCTAGCCTTTCATAACGAGTTGAGAAGTCTTTCTTCTTTTTCTATTCTTTGGAGTCAGTTTTGTAAGACTGATATTCATTCCTTTCTTAAATATTTGAAGTAATTCATTTGTAAAGCCACTTGGGACTAAAGTTTTCTTTTGAGGAAGGTGTTTATTTATTTGTATTTTATACCATTGTTTATTTTTTACAGTGTATGCTTTCTCCTCTCAGGTTTTTAATTTCTAATACAATTTGTTCAATAGATACAGTAGTTATTGTGTTTTCTATTTATTATTGAATTAACCATGTTTTACCAGGATTATTCTTTCATCTACATTTTAAAAATTATTAGTCATTTTTGTTTCAATTAATATTTTTATTTTGAGGGGATTGTTCACAAGTCTTGGTCAAAAGGAAATGGGCCATGATTATTTAGAGAATTTATAGTGATTTCAGAGTATGCTAAAGAAAGTTTTTTTTTTTTTCCATTCCTGGAATAAAGCAGTACAATAAGAAAAGTATCAAATGGCTAAAACATGTAAAATAGTTACCTTTTGCTGCCTACAGAACCACTTCAAAATTTAATGGTTCAAAACAGCAACCATTTATTTAGCTCTCAATTCTGAGGGAAGGAAATTTGGGCTCTGCTAGACACTTCTAGTCTGGACTGGCTTTGGTTCACCCTGGCTAGACTCACTCAGAGTCTGTGGCTAGTTGGTGGATTGACCTGGCCTGACTGACTAATAATGGAAACAGTAGGGGTGGTTATGATGTTCGTGGTGTTTTTCACTAGAGGTTGTGATCTTTCATCCACGAGAAGGATTGTCTGGGCTTGTTCTCATGGTCATCACGGTGTTCCAAGAGAAGGGAACAAATTCCCAGTGTTAAAAGACTTTCATGGCCTCTGCTTTTTCCATGATTTCTGCAAGCCCAGTGACCAAAAATGACCTGGGCCAACCTCAGTGTGGGATTATGGGTGTATGGAGACGCCAACAAAATGGGCCAGTATATCGTTCTGTTTACCACAGTGTGTTTGAGGTATATCTGTAGTTCTAGTCACAGTGAAAGATTTCTTTTGAATATTTGTGAAATAAAACCCTGGTAAGCAATGATTGTTGTGTTTTATGTAATAGTAAAGTTAAATTATACCTGATAGAGGGGACAACATGAACCACTTAGCTAAAAAAAATTATTCACAGACTTGCTGTGATACTTAGGGACATGTTTTGCTTTTGTCTAGAAGATCCCAATAATCCATGTCCAGGTGAATTTTACTGAATATTTGTGGCAAGAGCCACTTATTTGTGCAAACTTCTTGAAAGCGTGATTTAATAAAGGGAAACAATTAACTTAGGTCTATTCTGGAGCCTGTAAAGAAGATGTTAAATATCTTAGCCAGCAATAATAGGGACTGGGGAGGGCTTCATGATGGAAAAGTGAAAAAGAAAAGGAATTTCAGGTGTTGTTAGGAAATTAAATATATCACTCAGGGAGAATATATTAATAATTAACATTTATTGAGAGTTAAAGACCTTATACTTAATATTTCTTTCAAACCTCATATAACAATGGTATGATTACATAAAACTATCAGGATAGCAAATATATACAGCAGTTATCAGGGAGAGGTAGCTGAGACAAGGAGACAAGAGAAATTTCCCTTTCAAAAGGGTGTGTTATCTAAGATCACAGAGAAGGAAAAGTTAAGAAAGTGAGAAGATCTCAGGAAAATTTCAAAAATTAGGGGATATATTAGATAGATGGAGGATGTGGGCTTTGTGCTTCTGAGATGAATGAAATATTCAGGCAGAGGGGAACTAAGGGAGAGGGGAGAATAGAAGTTCAAAGGATGCAAGTGAAGGATAATTAAATTCTATACACCTGTAGAAAATAGTATCTCAAGTAAGACTAAGTAGTACGAAGAGCACAAAAGAAAGCCAGAAGACCATCCAGAGACTCTCTGAGACAAGAATCTAGAACGATTTGATTACAAGAAAAGGAAAAAGAGATGAATAAATCTGTTTAATGCAAATAAATTGGAGGGAAGTGGTCATGACTTTTTCTCTGATTCAAGAAAACAGGCAGTCTGGAATGGATACTATACCTATGCGCACACACACACCTAAACATTGTGCAATGCTTGCTTTAGAAAGTATGTGACAGGGAAGGAATTTGGTTTTATAATGTATTTGCATTATTTCAAACCTGAAAAGGCAATAGAAAAAAAACAGCAATATAAACAAATAGGTAGGGGTGGGGGTAAACAAAAGAAAAAAGGATTTGTGGGGGCCTACTATCACAACAAAATTTCAAAATTTCAAGTGTCTTGACTCCATAATGGCGGAAGATAAGCTGAAGACTGACTGGGAGTCTTTCTTTAAGTTTTTTTGCATAGAAGAACGGGGGAGTAGGCCTGAGTTGTGGGGGATGGAGGATTCACCAGAGATGGAATGAGGAGCAGAACAAATGAATTTACTGAAATATACTGCTGAGGGGAGCAGTGTGCAAGACAGGAGAGGTCTGCTGGGCTATATGTGGGTTAGCTCCCTGGCCGGGGATTGAACTCAGGCAGTGTGGGTGATAGCCCTGAGACTTAAACCCTAGGCCACCAGGGAGACCCCTAAGTGGAAGTCTTTAGATATATTCTTTTCAAATACAGTGATGATGACAATATCTATAATGATACCAGCACTTATTGTGTAAGTGATAGTCATAGCAACCTGAAGTTGCGCTGATTTTTTTAAATCTTTCAAATCCTATGAGTAAGGCATTATTAAACAAATTTTTGAGTGAAGGAAAGCAGGGAAAAGTGCTAGTTTGCCCATCCTATTTTTCTGCACGAAAGAAGAGGAGAGTAGAAAATTTCAGGTCTCTCTGCAATGTGTTAAAAGATTGTGGTTGTCAGCCTTGTGAATGTCTGGCTGCATAAAGAAAAATCGATGGCTGCTGCTTTCACACCGAGTTATGGGAGGCAAGTGGTTCAAGGAACTGTGGCCTAGCATGCAGGTCTCTTGAGGGTGGGAGAAGTCTCAGAAGGGAGGTGTGGACTGCTTCCCCTCGCATGCAGCCTGTGGACCGGCAGCACCAGCATCACCTGGGCTGTGTTCAAATAGTGGAATCTGACTGTAATCAGGAGTCAGAAACTCAGGGGCTGATGTTGAGGAATCTGTGTTTTTAAAGACTTTCAGGTGATTCTATTTGATGTTAAAGACTGAGAAGCACTTGGTTAGAGAACAGTAGGATAATATTAGAAAAATAAAGTTGAAAGGAAACAGTTTTCTTTCTTAAATAGAGGGTTTTATATATTCAACAATGAATTTGGTGCTTATTGTGCCAAAGTTTAACTAGATTGATGGTTCCCGAGATTTTCATCATAAAGAACTCTTTTTGCTATTCCCACCTGTTAAATTATATTATAAACCTGTTAAATTACAAACCTGTTTAGAGCAGGATTTCTCAACAGAGGCACTGCTGACATTTTGGGTCAGATAATTCTTTGTTGTGGGAGGTTGTCCTGTCTGTTGTAGGGTGTTTGTCAGCATTGTTGGACTCCACCAATCAATGCCCAGTTGTGACACCCAAAAATGTTTCCTGGTGATACCAAATGTACCCTGAAAGGTAGAATCATCCTGGGTTGAGGACCACTGTTTTATGGGAAAGAAAAACACAAATAACTTGCTTGCATTTATTAAGCAATATTGCATTTTCTATTTGTATTCATCTAAATATCTGTAATTGATATCCAGAGCACAAGGCAGGCCCCTCACCCACAACCATCCCCTGTATGCACTTTAGCATCAGAACAACTGAGCTCAAATATGTTTGACCACGAATGGTTAGTGATTATTTTTAAAAGATTTAGTTCTACCATCCAAAAATCAAGGATAAAATATTGACTATTCAAAGATTAAATGTACTACACGTTGGAAATACTCAGCACAAAACAAACTGGAAATGTCTATTATATGATATAGTCTTATTGTAGATAAAGATATAATTTTCACTGCCATTGAAATATTTGAAATAGCTAAATATCCCCATTACTATCACCACAAAATTTTAAGTGTCCCTGGACTCCATAAGTGGAGCACTAACTAGATGCTCTTTAAAATCTATGCCAAGTTCAACATTCTCTGGCTCTATTTTCATCTTTGAGATTTGTGGGTGGTTTTTTTTTTTTTTTGAGGTTCTATGACCTCATGGCAACTATAAATGTTTTCATTAGAAAATTACATATATCCCCACGTGGCACTTTTTCAGGCGCAGGATATTTCTAGAGCCCTTGAAACTTAATATTTGTAAGTCTTAGGTTAAAACTTACTGATAAGCATATCAACAGCCTGGACATGTTTTTTTTGTTTTTTTTTTTTTTGTTTTTTTTTTTTTAAGCCAGGAGGTAAGGCAAGTAGCCTTGACAAGATCTATTGGAAAGACAGAATTGAGGTTGACATGGGGAAAGTAAATGATGCCACTCTTCTAACCCTGAAGTAGTAAAAGCTGAAATGAACATTTTAGCACTAGTTTGGTATGGCAATAAAGGATAGTGACTGTGATGGAATCTTATTAGAACAGCCAGAAAGAGAAAACATGTCTAGAGAGACAACCAGGAAGAGGAGAGCCTTGCTCAGCTGAGGACAAGCAAAGCCAGATGTGGGTGGTAGTGGACTGGGACATACAAATAAATTGTAAATGCATGTATGGAAACAGGGAGATAATCAACACTGAGGTTATAAGAGAGGTATTTTGCAAGCAATTCTTTTGAAAAGGGAATAGGAAAAATTTAAATAGGAGAGCCTCTCTACCATTACCAAAACTGGTCACTAGATACATATATATAGAAAAGCTGAATTGAAAACTAGAGACCATGGTGTATGGTGGTTCCTCAAGCTGCTAAAAATGGAACTTCCATACGACCCAGCAATACCACTTTTGGGAATCTACCCAAAGGACACAAAAACACTAATCTGAAAGGATACATGCACTTGTATGTTCATTGCGGCACTGTTCACAATAGCAAAGGTATGGAAGAAACCCAGATGTCCAAAAATAGATGACTGGATCAAGAAGATGTGGTACATATACACAATGGAATACTATTCAGCATTCAAAGAAGATAAACACATGCAATTTGCAGCGACATGGATGGAATTAGAGGGGATCATACTCAGTGAAATAAGCCAGAAAGAAAGAGAAAAATATTGAATGATTTCACTTATAACAGGACTATAAGGAAACCAAATAGTAGAGAGAGACTCAGCAGGTGGGGGAGGGGGGTGGGGAGGTGGAGGGTAAGGGCACAAAATGGAGTAGAAAAGAACACAAGGGACCACGCAGATGTATCATGGGTGAATTGGTAGTGGGTTACCCAAGGGGAATACAAAATGTAAAAGATATAAATAACAATAAAAAATATATATTTAAAAAAACAACAACAAAAAAACCCAAATTTGAAAAAAAAAAAAAAGAAGAGACCATGGTATTAGATATGTAGAACATATCTAACTGGATGGAGAAAGGGTGACCAGAGAGGAAAAATCATAAACTGGTTAAATATGGGTATGGAATTAGAAAGAAATGAATTCAAGTTATTGTTTAATGTCATCTTTGCAAGTACTTAATTTTCTAAGTCTTATGTTTCTCATCCATGAAATGGGAATAAAAATATATATTTCTAAGGACTGTCACGAATATTTGGTAAACTATGAAAATATAATACATTGAAAATCCCTGACACACAGACAAGTCTTACTACATGGTGGTTATTAATATTAATCAACATTTATTATGTGCTAGGTATTTTTTCACATATTTATACGTTTAATCCTGACAAACATACTATATGGTAGATGTGATTGTAAACACACACATAATCCCTATGTATCTTTTCACAAAGATTGTGATGATATAAAGACGCAATAGATGAAATGTTAAAATAAAAATTAGAAATTTATAATTTTATGACATTAGTATTCCTAAGAGTTCTTAAGATAAACCAACTCTTTGGGGCCATGGTATGTTGTTTTTGTGTCCTTCATCTCATAGTACAGTGCCGGCATCCTGTGTGGATTAATTCCTCTGTCCGTTCAAAAGACATCTTATAAACCTGTACATTTAAAGGAGGAAAAACCTTGGCAATCATGCAATTCTCTTCCCTTCACATAGACAATAGAATTGTAGAAAGAATGAATTTCCAAAGGTCACAGGCTAGCTAATTACTTGAAGAATCAAAACTAGAATGTAAGTTGTCTGATTCAATCTCTGGAGTACGTTGAAAGCCTTTGCTTTGTATGAAACATTCATTAGTTCCCGGTCAAGGTGACGAGGACCTTGTGCAATATATAAGTCAGCCTATAGAACAGTTCCCATAGGTTCCCAGCCCCATTGTCCTCACATCACAGAAACCTACTCTGTGGGCAAGTATTTGGCAGAAGGTCTATGCTTGGCAGCTGCTGCAGTAATTGTTCACAATAAGACTAGTATTTAAAGATAATTCCTTTGATGGAAATGATAAAGATAATCACTTCCTGCAATTTGGTGCCCCAAATGTGCCTGCTGCATGAGGGAGAATTGGGCCTTTGCCTAGGATGCGTCTAATATGCACTGGAATTTCTCAGGTGGAAGATTAAGTTGAATTTCAAGCCTCTTCAAAACGTGTGTGTGAGTGTGTGTGTGTGTGAGTGTGTGTGTGTGTGAGTGTGAGTGTGTGAGTGAGTGTGTGTGTGAGTGTGTGTGTGAGTGTGTGTGTGAGTGTGTGTGAGTGTGAGTGTGTGAGTGAGTGTGTGTGTGAGTGTGTGTGTGAGTGTGTGTGTGAGTGTGTGTGTGTGTGTGTGTATGAGAGAGAGAGAGAGAGTGTGGGTGCATACGTGTTAAGGTTGGAGGAAGTGTCAGGAAAGCTACAGTAGGATGCGGCTAAGGGGCACACTTGCCAGTACCTCCCAAAGGTACACATTAATTGAGTCCCTTCTTCCCATCCTTTTCTCCATTATTCCCTTTTTGATTTATTTCTTACTATTTTCCTGTAGAAATTATCTGGTGTCAGTCATTTCTATCCAGCTGGATCTTTCCACTTGGAAACTGAAAAACCTTGGGTTCGTATCCTGGTCAGGCTGTGTGACTTGGTAAGTTTCCTCCAACTCTCTGGGCATTTGCTTTGTCAAGGGGGAGAATGTTAGTGCCCTCTATTTTTCACTGTGGGGATGAAGTGAACAATTACACAAAAATGTAAGCACAATGCCTGCCATGGAGTGTTTTACTTATATATTTTATTCATTACTATTCTCAGGAAGGCTTACATTAAATACTTCTTTAATAGTGTATTACAAGACATCAAGGGTTTCATGTTGTGAACAAGACTAGAGAGGTTTAGTGGAAATAAGAGCCCTTTGAATTGATTCTTGGAGAGTCCTCTATTCTGCCAAAACATGCTGTTAACTTGAAGGGGCAGCCATTAAGCTCATATTGAGACTGATCATCCTGTATGTGTGTGGAATATGAAATCATAGCATCTGTGAAGACTATCTTTCACTTCAGGAACATTTACAATTACAGGTGTCATCTTTCCTGCTGTTGGGATATCAGGGCACTGTAGCAAAGTTGTGCCTGCTGTTTTACCTGTGTGCTGTAGATCCCTGCAATCACGCACAGCAAGAAGCCCTGAACCTGCAAGTTACTGTAAATGCCACTTCCCTGTGTTGGCAGAGCTCCTCTGACCCTCTGACTCGTCACCTAGCTTTTTGCTGGTACTGTGTGATGCACAGTGGTCCCTCACCAGCCAGACAACTCCTGCACGTAAAACTTATTTTTCTATCCTTAGCACCTAGTATAGTGCACGGCCTCATAGTCCTCAGTATTTGTAAACTAGGTCAAAATACCCAAACTGTTATTTGGTTTGGTGGGACAATCTTTATTTGTGAAAATACAAAGTTTGCTGTTAGTTTGAGAGCTGATGATTATCTCTCATTTATAAATATGGACGTTTCTCATTGTTCCGTGTGTCTACAGTGATGCAGTTTAACTCCGGTGGTGATAATGGCAGGTTGTGTGGCAGCAAGCCAAGTGCAGTTGAGAGGAGTGAGAAAGTAACAAACCTGTAATCAGAGGACTTTGATGAGAGTCGTTGAAAACCAAAGTTTGGTGTCAGAAGCTGAGTTTGAGAATAATTATACCTCTTTACAAGAAAATCAAGAGCAATGAGGGGTTGACAAGGGACTGATCTTCCCCAGTGCCTGAATCCCACCTGACTCAGGTATATTTTTTAAAAAATGTCTGAGCCCATCAACAGATCTCTAGTTACCTTAATCAGTGGTGGCGCCCCATCATCCAGGATAAAGAAAATCATGGTATTTAGGTAGCAATTACTGTCTACACAGCGTAATTATCATCTTATCTTTGCTCTGTAATAAATCAGCGCCCAACCCAATCTACCTTATGTATGTCTATCCCTTGAAAGGTGAATGTTTGATATAATTGTCTGTAAGTTATAGGATGGACTTCAAGTCTTATATAATGTTAGGAGCATTAAATATGGAATTAGACCTAGGTGAAGTTCCGACTCATATTTCTTGGTCTTGGGTGAGTCCCTTAACGTCTATTCATCATGATATCTCTATAGAGCTGTAGTGAGGATAAAATAAAGCAAGTTATATATTTTATTTATGTTTTATATTTTATTTATATTTATATTTTATTTATAGTGTCCTATAAATGGTGGCAGCTATTATTATTGCTAGTAGTCGTGGCAGTAATACTACCAGTAACAGTAGTGACATAGGAATAGTGCATCCTCAGTGGGTTCATCCTCCATGAGGTGAACATCAGTTACTTAGGGAGGAGACAAGACCCTGAGATAGGAAAGTAGAATGCAGGAGACCTGGCTTTTTAGGTAGGAAAAATAAGTCCTTGGAGACTTGAACTTAGAAATGTCTGGAGGAGCTTTCAGGTGGGAAGGAAAGGCTTGTTGGACAACCATCAGAGATCTAGGCTGAGGGGTTACCCTGTGGGGCTTCTGTATGATTGTATATACATGTGAAATATGGCTGGTATATCATAAAATCACATTATGGGTCAGTTTTCTTGTGTTGCTCCAGTCATTTCCTTCCTCCTCCCAGTCTTTAACTTTATTTTATATTTGCCATGTGTTATGAGGAAATTTGGATTATCCTGATTTAAACTAGACCTTTATTGGAGTACTACACCACTCAGATCTTCTTCCCTGCTTCAAAGAGATTTATAGTGTCCTATAAATGGTGGCAGCTATTATTGCCAAGGGAAGATAAAATCAGGGACACTTTCGGAGAAATCTCTTCACTGACAATCTTAAAGTTCTGCTTTAAATTTTATCAGGAATATTTAGTGCTATCTAGTCCTTAGTATTTAGTATAATCTTATTTCTTTCCCTATTAGATTGTAAACTACCTGAAGTTAATGATCTGATTATACTTTATAAAAATTATCTGTAGCACTTACTGACCTGTAAATGAAAATTCAGTATATGTTTACTATTTATCTAAAATGTTATATTAACATGGATATCAGCAATACCTGAGAACTTAAGACATAAGCATTGTACTTCCAAAATATTTCAGATCTTTTGGGGCTGCAGATATTTCTGTATGCTACCAAAACTGTCACTAAATCTGTGTTTAACAAAACTAAATCATGCCTTAGAGGATAATTAACTGCCAGGGTTCTCAGATCTTCAAAAACATACAGAGGGAGTTGGTTACTTGAGTACTCGCCACTCAAAATAGCTGACACAAACCTTTGCTAAAGTGTCTCACTACACAGGAAATGGCATTTTTAATTTATATCTTGAGAACCTAAATTTCTGAAAATTTGTAGAAGCTGGATGTGGGAAGTTAGAAGGGCCTATAAATGAGATGAGGTGATCAAAGCAAAGACATCTTATAAACCCAGGAAATGGCACTTACGCAGTCATTTTTGAGTTAGCCATCCTAATCCTGAGAGCAGGGGCACAGAACATCCAAAAGGTGACCCACCCAAACTTATTTTCTGCTGAATAATAATGGCACCGTAGTAGCACTTTGTCCATTAGGCTGTAAAATATTACTAATACGTGCTCCCATTTCTAAACCTGGTGGCAAGATCTTGGTCCACATTAACATGAGCAGATAACTCAGAACCTCCACTACATACGTAAAGAATCTTCTGTCTACGGTCCACAGAGTGTGCTTTTGTCTTTGTGAGGTGGACAGCAGCCATCCTGAATTGGCTTGCAACCAATGGGTGCAGACCCAGAATAGCTTCCAGCATCTGAGCAGGGGCAGGGTGCAGAGTTAGGGTGATGAAAGATGAGGGCCAGCTGCCAGCCAATTCAAATGCATCTGAATTGGTTTGAATTCTGAGGAACATGTCAAACAAAATAGGACAAAGACAATCCTTAGTTGTTGGAAGTGCCTGCACTAACGTTACTTGATGAAATGTGACTTATTGATTGAATTCTAACTACATCTCAGGAATTGTGGCTATCTGCTTTATATATATGAGGTAATTTAGTCCTTTCAATGATCTTATATTTAGTAAGATGAAGTGAGCAAGGTCCTAGTTAAGGAGGGAGGGAATTTGGAACTAAGGTTTGTCATATATCATGCCCCATGTACCTCATGGTGTTTTTGAATGTGCTCGAAAGCATGGGTAATCACAGTATCACAAACAATTTTAGGCCATATGTTGAGGATGGTGTTGTGATCTTGTCACTGTTGAAATTTTAGCTAGACAAATGTGGTGGTGAATTTGACACAAGGGTGGAAATTTACTTATCAAACTATTCCAAAACATATTGATTATTAGAATCTGCATCTCTGTGCTTATTAATGAAGTGACATTTTGCTTCATTGGTTCGCTAGATTCTAAATTTGTAATATTTTTCACAAGATGGAGTGTGATAAATAACTAGGACCCAGGTATCACATTGCAGAATCCAGGTATCATAATGTCATAGAAACTCCATCTCTAGCCTTATAATCATCTGACAAGTAAAAACAATAGCACACCTTTATGAAGAATAGAAAGAGCTGCCTCTGGAAGGCCAATATACAATGCATTGAGGCGCTGAGGCACTGTTAAGTGATGCCCACCCCCTCGTCCACAAACACTAGATCAGAAAATAGTCATGAACTCTCAGATGCAGAGTTGAGATTCAGTTGCCTACAGTGGCATCCTGCTTAGTGACTGCAGTCGGCAGTGTGATGGCCCATGAGATATTCATGCCCTCGTTCTTGGTACCTTTGAAATTGTTATGTTACATAGGAAAAGAGACTTTGCAGATGTAATTCAGATAAGGAGATTAACCTAGATTACTTGGGTGGCCCTGATTTAATCACATGAACCCTAAACACAGAATTTTCTCCAGCTAACGTTAAATGAGATAGAACATTTAAAGCATGAGAAAGACTGATGAAATGTTGCTGACTCTGAGGCACAAGGGCCAGTGCTGAAGAACCAGAGGAAGGTCTCAGGAACAAGGTGAGCCCCAGCTGACAGTAAACTAGGGTATGGGAGTGCTACCACAAGGAACCGCAATCTGTCAACAGCCTAAGGGAGCCTGGAAGGAGGGTCTTCCTTAGAGCTTCTAGATAAGAGCCCAGATCTGCCAATACCTTGGTGTTGGTGCTGGGAGACCCTCAGCAGAGACCCAGCTCAGCCACACTACCAGAAATCTGACTCACAGAAAATGGGAATATTATATTCATGCTGCTGAAGTGTTGAGTTTGTGGTAATTTGTTAATAAAACAAAACACAATAAGACACTCGCTTCTTTCCTCAGTTTCACTTTTCCACTCCTCTCCCTGAGCTTCCATCCCAAATTAATCATTGTATACAAATCCCAATGTGAATTCCATTGAGGCTGTACTGAAAGCACACACCTTGTTCTTCCTGTAAGACAGACCCCACCAGGGAGGGCCGGCAGCTGGCAAGTCTCCAGCCTCAGGCTTCTGGGTTTTGCCTTGTTGTTTGGATTGAGGACCTGGTCTTCGTGGGAGGTCATGGCCTGCAACTGAGCTTGGCACAGTAGCAGTGTCTAACTACTTCTGCCAGCACAGGACACTTCCAGAGGTGTCCATTGTGCAGGTTTGCCTTTAGGCTATCAGAAGCTCGTTAAAGCTTTACCACATGTGAGACTTGCCCTACCTACTCATCTTCTTTTTTTTTTAAATTTTTTTTAAGATTTATTTATTTATACATACAAGCTGGGGTACAGACCAGAGGTGTGGGGCGGCGAGAGGGTTCACCAGAGACAGAGCGGGGAGCAGAATAGGCAGATCAGAAATACACTACTGAGGGGAGCAGCAGGTGAGGCAGGAGAGGTCTGCCGCACGATGTGGGATTCTCCCCGGCCAGGCTTCGAACTCGCATCGCTGCTGCCGACAGCTCCACAGCGCAGCTCTTAACCACTACGCCACCAGGGAGGCCCCTACTCATCTTCTTTCTCTCTCTTCACAGATGTCGATTTGCTGTCTCAAGGTGTTCTTTGTTTCCTCCTATATTTCTTTCTCTTTCCCAGCCATTACTACCAATACAATTCTAGTCATTATAATTCTGTCTCAGTCTCTGCTTCCCTGAAAACTGAACTTACAAACCAACCACAAACTTATGCTGGGTTTTGCCCAAGAAAACACAGCCTATCTCCTTCAACTTACCACAGTGAAATAACATCAGATATTTAAGAAGTGGAGAATAGCTGAGACACAGCCCATTGAAAACTGTGAGCCAGTAAGTGTTCTGGGGTCTGATGACTGACCCATTCTACAGGCAATTGGAAGGGATAAGCTTGTGATTGATGCATGCAACTGGGGATCAAAAAACAAAAGTACAATTCTATTTTTCTTGTCTATCTCCTCAGGGCCTGGACTCTTACAGAGTTTAGTAGTAGGCTCATGGAGAGATGCAAAACATAAAAGTAAAAGAAAAAGTGAAGAAGACTCTAGCGAGACAATATTCTCCAGCATCTATTCAGAGATGATGCATGACCAGCCAAGAAGTTCTTCTTGGGAAAATTGGCCATCTAGCACTGCTTCTTTTAGAGGCAGGAGGATCAGCAGAAGGCCATATTCCAGGGGCAAGTTTGAGTGAATTGCTGATGCTGCAAATGGAAAAATCTCAAGTCAAGCAACATAAATCCAGATATGAGAATTTGAGTTTGAAAGGCACTATGTTATTTGAAAGCTAGTTATAGTATGTGCTGTGATGCTGGTAACAAAATTCATATTATAGCAAAACAAGCTGTTGCCTTAGTTAAAAATAGACAAATTTCAATCTCAGTTGTAACTAAAGAGTAATTTAAAGGAATTATTTATAGACATATCCACTGATGGGGGCATTAATTTTACCAAGAGCAGCAAATCCAAATTTCTTCTTTTTCTTTTTTAAAATTTTCTTTTTATTCAAATACTATTCTTGATAACCTGCATTCTAAGAGTACTATATAAGGAACTTGCAAATAGACCACAGTGCCTCATTCAAGGTTCTTGTGGTCAGTGGATTTATACTCAGATCATTCTCTAGAAAGTGCAAAAATGCAATAGTTGCTGAACAAATTACCATTTATGAAAATCCCTTCTACGCTAGAGGCCAAGTTTGGAAATGTCAAACCCTGACTTGTGTTCCAGGTTATTTGGTTTCTATAATTACTTACCCCTGAAAATCCTTAAGTCAAAGCAAGTTGCCCTTTCTTCTCGCTTCCTCTAAGTACCTATCATATGTTGTCTCCCTTCTAGGTAAGGATCTTAACAGTAGACATTCCTGTAGCTCCCCCCACCTCCTGCAGCCAGTACACTTATGTCCATAGGAGACAAGGCCTGTTGTTTGATGGGACTTCATAGTACACAAATGAGTATTGTCCACTGGGTCTTGATGGCTTGTCCTAGACAGATAGAACATGACCATTTTCAATTATGTTAGAATTGTATTATATTAGAATTCACACTAGACACATGAATCAGAGTCTTTTGTCCAAGGGTATCTCCTCAGTTCCATTTGGAGGTGTCCCTGTATTAAGAACACAGTCCTCAGATAAGGCAGCATTGTCCAGTGGTTAGTCCCATGGACCTCGTGTTTTATTTCTCCTTCGATGCTTTTTAATTGTGTACCCTTAGGTCCATTTCTTAACTTCTCCCAGCCTCAGTTTCCTCTGAAATAGTAGTAACTATTTCATCGGGCTATTGTGAAGATAAATGAGATAATAAACATAAAATGCTTAGCAGTACCTGGCACATTAGGATTCAATAAATACTAGCTAGAAAATGCAGGTTTTAATAATGTCTTAGAAAGTGCATGGGAATATGTCACTAACCCATTGGCTGGCAGACAGTACGCACTCCGTAAATGCTACTAGGATAGTAAATACTTCATTAGGATAAGCTAAAGTGCTATTACAAATTAACTCAAGATACAATGGCTCAAACATAATGGAATTTATTTTTCCCTTACATAATAGCTCAAAGTGGATATTTTAAGCAAAGGAGACTGCTTTACAGAATTACTCAGGGACGCAAGGTGAATCTGGTGGTGCTTTCTCTGGGTGTCTCTATCCCTGCCAGCTGAATAGAGTGCAGGAAAGAGCACAAAGGCATCCTTTGGGCCATTTTTTTATGGTCAGGTCTGAAAGCAACAAATGATTTCTCCTCTCATCCCATCAGAGAGAGCTTAGTTGTGTGACAATCCTCACCTGCAGTGGAGACTAGGAAATACAAATACAGTGGAGAGGGTAAAGAGCTAGCACTATCCTTTCTGGAACAATAAGCTCAATGTTTATACATTGAGATAACAAACTTTTTCTTTAATTTACAACCTTAACACTTTAACAAATTGGAGTCAAAATATTCTTATACTTAGGTAAGCATACACAGATCACAAACTCTTTTAAATTTTATTTTTATTTTTTACTTGGAAATCTTAATTTTACTTATTTTTTGTATTTAATTTTTAATTGAGATAATATTGGGATACTCCTATCAGGTATGACCACAGTATTTTTTTATTTTATAAGTACCAGAAACTCCTAACAAATCAAAGAAGGCATGCACATTATTTACCACAACTTTAGGAATTATTTAGACACTTATTTAAAAAATTCATAGAATATTTAATTTTCTTCTAAACTAAATGCATGGTCTGTTTCAGTGGGTGTCAGTAAACAGCTCTTGTCCTCATAGAACTTATAATCTGGAGACAAAGTTATGATATAGCCACCAAAGTTTATAAAGTTGGAAAATGAAAGCATTAGAGAAGAGTTCTAGAAACAGATGAAATACTGACTTCAGTTAGGTCAGCGCTGCCCTCCTAGCGCCTGGGCACTTTGATGTTTTCTAGTTGGAAGTCCTTCGAGGTCTAGCCTTGAGTTGCTGTCTGTCTTCACCCGGTCACGCAGCAGAGAAGCCCTTCCTCTTCCTCAACATTCATCCACTCTTAAGTTGCTTAATTCCAAACGAGACAATTTTTACTTGACAGGAAATTTTCTCAAACCCAAATAAAAGTTAGACATCTTTGGGGATGTCCTTGGAAAACACTTCTAAACAAATTTTTATAACTGCAAAAACAATTTATATTCACAGCTTTAAAATCCTTACTCTATTTTTTTTTGTTTTAGAGAGATTATAAAATTCTATTTACCTAAAAATTTACTTTACAAAAATATTCTGGCAAGAAGATTTTAAGAGTACTGATTTGACCAATGTCTATTTAAAGATAGAGCTGAAAATAAAGACAATTAAAAAATTAATTACCAGGGTATCTCATTAAATCCTTTTTAAAAGCTAAGGACAAAATAATTTCCTTTTTCCAAAAGTGAAATATAAGCTTACTTTGATTATAATTACACTGTTACTGATTAGTAAAAGAATATCACAAGTACCAAAATTAAACTTACTGGAAAATATCACTTCCTCTTGCAAATTAAAAAGAAGTTTGAACACACTGTCTTTGTTCTTTTTTGTAAGATGTTTTCTGTCCTGGAATTCTTTAAGCACAGAATGTGTATTTTCTACTCTGAACAAATGGGGGATGACTTTCTAGATTTTGTGGGTGCATCAGCTGCTCTTTGAACATCTCTTCTAGCATACTACTGTGCTGAATGCTTTTCCATTGCATATCATTTCTGGTTTTTCTATTACATTGTTTGCTTTGGTTCGGCTTTTCTTCTTTTGAAATAGATCCTTCCATTTTCTCATGATAAAAGGGTGCTTTTTAACAAAAATCCAAATTGTATTATACAGCTGAAACATGATCAAAAAAGGTCATACTCTCAGCATTTTTTTCTGATAATATACCACCTCCATTCTTGCTAATGCTTTGGTTGTGGCACCTACAAGTAAAGCACACAGGATTCCTTGTCAGTGCTGCTGCTGTGAAGCTGACTGCCTTAGACAAGTCACTAAGTCTTAGTGGCTGGTTTCCCAGCTGGATCTTCTCAGCTCCAGCAACACTGCCCTCCACAGAGTCCATCCCAAAGCAACACCAGTAATTACTCACTTCCAAAAATGTCTCAGTCAGTCACCTCTGTTATTCCTTGAATTCTCTTACTCTATTAATCATATTCTATCATTTTTCCAACTTCACTGAGACTGACAAATTTCTCCCTGTTGAGGTCACCAATGTCTACATTTAGCCAGTGACAATAGTCACATCTCTGTATTTGACATGGTGAGATGTTCTCTAGTTTTTGAAATGATTCTTTATAACTTTTTTTTTCATAGAAGAACTGGGGGTGTAGGCCAGAGGTATGGGGATAGGGTGGTGAAAGGGTTCACTGGAGACAGAGTAGGGAGCAGAACAGGCAGGTTTACTGACATACACTGCTGAGGGGAGTAGTGGGTGAGACACGAGAGGTCTGCTGCACTACATGTGGATTAATTCCATGGCTAGGGATAGAACTCAGGCTGCACTGATGATAGTGCTAAGTCTTAACCCCTAGGCCACTAGGGAGCCTTCAGAAGTGATTCTTTTCTCTAAACTTCCATGGCATACTTCTGAATTTTTATCTTATTTGCCCCTCCTCTGTCTCTAATTCCTCCTTCCCTTGATTATGCCTCTCAATGCTGAAGATTCTAGGCAATCAGTCCTGAGTCCTTGTCTTTCCTCTTATCAATAGCCTCATAGTTGTTTCCATCTAGTTCCATAACTAAAAATCTTTCATTCATACCTTTCTCCCTTGCTTTATGCTGTGTTCATCTGTTCATCTCTATTTGGAGATTTAATAGACACTGCTAACGAGGAAAGCCACTGTTTTTTTTCCTGGTCTTGCTAAATTGCTGGGCTTCAGCGCAGCACCACCTGTGGCATTTGCAGAAGAAACAAGAACACAGACTTCATCACTCTACACTTCGTCTCTGTTAGTAAGCCCTGTTAGCAAAACATTCAAAATAGGTCCAGAATTCAGCGACTTCTCACTGTTTCTATTGTTGTGACCCCAATCTAAACCTCTCTATTTGTCACCTAGACTGCACAACAGTCTCCTTGCTCCTCTACCCCAGGTTTGCCTACCACAGTCCATCCTCCACAGAGCACTTGGAATGGTTTCTCTAAATATAATCATGATGACTAACTTTGTAAGTGCCAGGTCTCCTTTTGAGCTCTTATGTATATTGATTCCTTTAAACCCTTTGAGATGGGTTTTATTCCTGTTTCCACTTTACAGATGAGGAAATGGAGACACAGGAAAGCTAAGAAACTTGTCAAAGGATATATTGCTAACAGTGGACATAAAAAGGATTTGATTACGGGTTATCTCATTTTATTGTTTAAGCTCTTAAATATTGTATTTTCATGTCATGCACCTGGTTAAAAGGTTCTAAAGGCCTTGTGTTGCACCTAGACTAAATCCAACTGCTTGCTAGGGCCTCACTTGGCCTGGCTCCTGTCATCTCTTTAATTGCTCATTTTCATCCTATTTCCCTCTTTCCTCTCTTCCTCATTTACTATAGTCTGTCCACAATGGTCTCTGATCTATTGTTTGGTTAAGATCACTTTAATCTTAAGCCTTTGCCTTTGCTGTTTCTTCTTGGAATAAATCTTACCAGATCTTAGTATGTTATTTCCTTCACATCATTTAAATCTCACTTTAATTGTCACCAACTCCAAGAGACCTCCTTATCTACTCTGCCCTTTTATTTCTTTGTAGCACTTATAACCGCCCAAATATACCTGAGTTACTTATTTGCATTTGTCATCTCTTTCTTTCCATTAGAATGCACATGTTCAAGGACTTTCATGTCTTATTCCTCCATAACCCTAATACTTTGAGGAATGGCTGGCACATGACAAACCTCATATCTGAAATGGGGGTGACACCCCTCTTACGGGGTTATTGTGAAGGGTAAGTGACATTGTGTGCAGGAAATCTCTTTGTGAACTATAAAGTTCTTAATCTATATGGATATTATTGCTTGAAGCTGGACATCCTGATGGAGCAGTGACCACAAATAATGCTTGAGACCTCTTCAGCTGCTAAGAAGCAAAGGTTTATCCCTTCAGTGAAGCAAAATAATTCAATGAGAAAAGAGGATAAATACTCCCAGCAACCTCCGCTGCATATACCATTCTGAAAAGACAGGATATTTATTAAAGACTTCTGTCAAATAAGGCATGTGGAATCAAATCTCTGGGAAAAAAGTGTTCTGCTGTCCTGTTTCTGGCTCCCGGTACTTTATATATTATTTGCTGGAGCATTTGCTTTTTAACTGGAGAGGATAGCATGTCTTGACAGGGCTCTTAGAGCTAATTATTTTCCAGGGTCCCTGCTGCATAGTCAGCAGGAATATTTTTACATTTCTACTTTATGAGCTCCTGGAGCTATAAACATCTCCACAGGTTTCAGAGCTCCATTCTGGGCAATTAGCTTCTGCTCAGTGTCTGTGAGTAGTGACTGCTCTAACAAATTTGGTCAACTAGAAACAATATGTTTCTGGTGGCAATTTTTGGGCACCACTGAACACAATATAATTTCAAAAACATTGCTTTATCTAGTACCCGGAAGTTCAAATTTTAGGCAAAATGCAAGAATTATTTGCATTTTTCTATCCTACTAACATTCCCAAAAACTTCATTAGCCAATATTCATAGTTCTTTTTCCCCTCTCCCTCCCCTCCATGGCCTTTATTTTAGATGCTTAGATTTAAAGTCATTCCCTGCCTGCCGAGTGTAAGGAGTGGTCATTTGCGCAAAGAGGTGGGGACACTGAAACCCAGAAAAATTCAGGGGAGAACTTGAGAAAAAGATGCCTTTTCTTCTAGAGGTATTTGGGAGGGGAAGGTACGAGTAGTACATTCCCAAGAGCCAAAATCTCTCTCTTTTTTCTTCTAGTAGCTCTACAGCTGTAAGATCAAGTCAGAGGTGCTCTCCTGGGTGTAGGGATAGACTGAGCCTAGGAGGAGTCTCCTAATCAGAGGAGCTCTTGTTGCTGATCTTCAGCCTTTTGGATTGCCTGAGGCCTGGGTTTCCGTATCTAGGAAACCAGGGATAGACATAAACAGGGAGCCTTGTTTTATATGGTTTCATCAGTATGTTGCATGTACCTCGTCAAGGTGAATTATGAAGAAACTACAATAGGTCTCAGTCTCTTGTGTTCTTAGTTTACTTACCAAGCTTTTTAATTCTTTGTATTTTCCTCTGAAGAAAAACAAAAGAATAAATAAATTCAACAGATGTCAGCAAGTATTATCTATCACTGCACCCTTTCGAAATCTTTCCTGGCGGTCATCTCTTCAAAACCATGCTGTTGTGTCTGCATCTGTCTAATGACAGATACAATTTTTAGGACAATCTTGGCACATTACAAAAGGCAGGCAGTTAGCATCATTTGAAAAGCACACCAAGTTAGATGATCAGGTGACTGAAGATCTTGTATCCATAAACCTTCTATAGGCTGAGTTTTTATAAGGTCTAACTATCCTTGGGTCTAATTACAGTAGACCTGATTCTCAGAATACTGGAGTCAAACTGACGTGAAAAAGTTCAGATTGTATTCTGGAGAAAAGTGTGTGTGTGTGTGTGTGTGTGTGTGTGTGTGCGCGCGCATACCCATGCCCACATATGTTCTCATCCTTAATAGAGTTGGCCATTTGGGATATTTAATAGGTGTGTTGTGGTGTAATAGCTTATTGTGCTTCACAATTTGCTTCTAGGACCACTTGACTTCCATGTACAAATCATGCTCTACTCCAGGCTCAGGTTCTGCTTTGACCTTTACAAGCAGGGGATTCAAAACATTGTGGATACATAGTTATGGGATCAGCATCATCTTCCTGGTTCACAATCTGGCTCTGACTTTGCCCATCAATTACAATAACTAGTTTCTTTCCCATTCCTGAGCCCTGCCACTATCCATAGTTTTAATAACCAGATCCCTACCTTCCTCTTACGTCTGAGTCAGAATTTTAGAACTGCTCAGTTCCTCCCTGATGCACTTTGCCTGCCAGCAGCTCTTGGCTGTCTTCCTCTCCCACCTATCTTCTTTTTCTGCCCCATAATAATGGGGCACTGCTTCATTGGGCAGTCAGTTTCCCCTCTAGATCCTTCAGCAGGATCTATATCCTTGTCCGTGCGGGGCATCTAAATCTACGTCAGAATTATTTTTTTAAAGATTTATTTATTTATGCATACAAGCTGGGGTGTAGGCCAGAGGTATAGGGGTTGAGAGGATTCATCAGAGACAGAGTGGGGAGCAGAACAGGAGGATCAACTGAAGTACACTGCTGAGGGGAGCAGTGGGCGAGGCAGGAGAGGTCTGTGTGCCATGTGGGAATCTCCCTGGCCCGGGATCGAACTTGTGCTGCAGTAGCTCTGGATGGCTTCATAGGCTGAGACTTAACCCGTTGAGCTACCAGGGAGGCCCCTAAGTCTGAATTCTTCACCACCTGTTTTGCATAGATAACACTGTGTTGTAAAACACAAAATAAAGGAGAGATGGAGGCATTAAGCAGACACCCTTGTCCCCCCAGGTGAAATGAATCAGTGGGTACTTCTGATCATTGTGAACACTGACTAATATGGTCACTACCCTTAAAGAATGTGCAGTAAGTGAGGGGAAAGTAAGACACATGTAAACTGACAGCTACATGAAATGTTTATGAAACCTGAAAAAGTGTCATGAAGAAGGTTATCAAGGGACTTTACCAGAAACTAAGTGAATTGAAAAAACAAAAAAGCTATTTTTATGTGTTCATGTGTAGGTTAAGAACAGAGGAAAGATGGTTACCTCCTCTGTTCTCTGAATATTTCTCACTGGAACTTAAATCAAAGACCATGCACATTAAATTTACCTCATGCAACAGAATATACTCTAATATCACCTGTGTTCTGGAACACTAAAAAAAAAAAAAACCCTTCATTTTCTGAGCAAACTTACAAACTGAACTTGGGGCTTGCCACATGGTTTTATTAAAGAATACAATATTAATAAAAACAGATTTTTATAGATTTGTGCAGACTCTGAAATAAAAGAATGAGATGATTTGTTAAATTCCCAGTGACATGCCTGGTCATACATGATAGAATTTACTTACAGGGTATAAGTGAAACTGATTGGAAATATAGACCCTTGGATGAGCCCTGTTCAGGATTTTTTTTCGTAATTAAAATAATTTCAAAGCATAATGGTTACAGTGGAGGCATGCACAGAACTGGGTCCATCTGTCTGCAGCCACAAATAGAAAGCTTGTCACAATTGAGATAATATTAGTTAATCTTTGCCCAGGAAACCATGTAATGGCAAGTATTGGTAGCATGCCTTCAAAAATAGAGTGATACATAGTGATCACAGGAAAAACATATTAAGTTATAAAATAAACCTTGAAATATGATGGTATGGATGATATTAATTAAATTCTCTTGATCCTATTGGTCAATCTTACATGATCTCAGATCTAGGAAGAATTGTGAACAGGTAAAATAAAATTACTACTCTCTTTAAACACCCCCTCCTCCCAATGACAGACCAGTGGAGTGACAGCACTGGATTTGTCATTATGCATGGTCAATGGGAACAAGGAGGCGGTGGCAAACCAAGATAGAATCTGCACCTACTCCTCAGCAACCTGTTTCACTGCTAGCTAGCCGCAGCATGCAGCTGAATGAGCAATGAACTGATAGCAACAGAATGATAGAATAAAATGCTCTCTTTTCTGCTGGGACATCACTTGCCCTTTCTCATAGTTACAAATTCATCTTATTTCAACAACCTGTTCTGGAGACCAGGAATTTGAGTGCCTTGTTTGTATCCATTCTATTCCAGTTGGTTGGGGGAAGAATTAAATTAGATCACACCTAATATCCCTTTCACCTCTAATTCTAGAGTATGAGGCAATTAGTTAATTTACAGATAAAAACTTGTGATGTGCTGGGGTCAACTGATACTGGCTTGCACTTCAGATTTCCTGACAACTTGGTGGTGTGACTGTAGTGGGAGTATTTATACCAAGGATATTAGCAAATGCTACAAATCAGGACTTTTTCTTTTGTTTTTGGGACAATTTTACCTGTTTACCACAGGGTTAATCTCTGATGTTTTGCAATATTCACAATAGAGAGTAGCTTTCATCTTACTTTGCCATGTGAATGCATGAGACATTTTGCTAAGTGGATAAAGTAAGGACTTTTTTTTAATGCACTTTCATTATTTTGCTTCTGAGATTAGCACCAAATGCAGTATTTGCTCTAAGTGACAGCAGCTCTTGTTGCTGTAAACACTCAGAGGGGATTTGGACAAAGATCTCAGGGAGGGAAATTGCTGGTGGCAGCTGTCTTTCCAGTGGCCCGTAAACCAAAGCTTTCCCCTGTATGGTTCATTTGCATGGTTATTGGAAGCTTTTCCAGGCGTCCACATCTTCCCTCTCATTTTGAATAATTAGCTCTAAGTGTTGTGGTTGTTTTCCTATAAAATTTTTGCTGCATTAATATATCTATTACACTTAATGATTTCTTAAGCATCTTTATTCAAAAGGACGTCCTCAGATTTGTAATCAAATCCGAGCCTTCAGTGGGTAGGCACCAAACTCTTTTTGCCGGAAAAAGAAAGTGGTATTTTTGTGGAAAAGAAAGACAGTGGCAGGGAGAGAGAAAAAGATCTGGAGTTAAGAAGATGTTTCTGTCATTTTTATTTACCCTCAAGCACTCTTTAAATGGAAATTTGACATGTTGTTAGTAAATAATCCTACTATCTCTCCTTCAGCCCAGGTGGATGTTTACTTTGAATCAACTTGATAGCAAGCAAACACACTGTTAAAAATGGCCAGGTTTAGAAAAACAGGACCATTACTAAAAGCATGATAGGAAGAGCTTCAGTTCTGTACCAAACCAAATTGTGGGGTAGGAAAGTTGAAAATTCTTGCCTTTCTCTTTTCTTGTATTTTTTTTTTTTTGCATAATTTTCCCCACATTGGGACACCAAGAGCCCTTTTTACTCCCCATGAATCACCCAGTGCATAAATATATCACTTTCCCTAGTCCTGTTAATTCAACCCAACAAGTAGGTAGGGAGGTAGATTATATTTTGCATGGCATGTACTCTGGCCCAGGGAACCGAATGAGCACACTCTATGCTTCAAAGGAGTTTCCATAATTTAGTGGGGTACACACACTCCCTACCCCTTTCTTAAACCTTTTGCAATTGGTATATGTTATTATATTGATATATGCCAGATTCTACATGGATCACAGGGGTGAGGGGATTAGGAAATCTTCATAGATTGAAAGGTGGTGGAGGGGAAGAATATGCCATTTATATCGAGTTAACATTTATTGTGCATGTATGGGTTGGTTGCTTTTCAAAAGATTTTGCACATATCAAACTCACTTTATCCTATTATAATCCTATTTTTAGTAGTACTATTGCTGCCATATAATGATATATCCATTGAGGTATGGTGAGGTTAAGTTGTCAAACACAATTAACAAAGGGTAAAGACCAGATTGAACCCAGGAGAGCTGTTGTGTTATATGAAAAGATAGGTTCTTATTTATCAATCCATAAGCATAGATGTATATGCACACTAATTAAGTTAAAAATTCATGTCATTATATTCTACTAACTATAGCAATATGAAGAAAAATTGAAAATGACCTATGCCCAAACATTTCAACATCTAGTGGAAAGGGCATCTCAGCAAACAGAATGTGACAAATTTCATTTAAGTAATCTGCAAGGGGTGATAAAAGAAGATATGAGGGACTCCTTCCTGCATATAGGAGTCCTGTATAATGAATATTAGTTTAATTAATTTTCTATGTTATGTGCACTTCCAGAAAATGATTTATTTAAGAGGACTCTCAAAGATGCAGGGAATATAACAACTTTGAAATGATAACATCCTTCAATATATTTATTTTACCATCTTTGCAATTGCTCCTAATGTCTGTTGGTGAATTCCTAAGTCAGATTGACTCCAAATCTCTGCCTATTCCACATCTGGAACTGCACAGTGGAAGATGGCTGAAGGGAAGCTCATCTCATGCACAGTTACTAAGATTCAAGTGAACCCTTAATGCTACTCAGCAAACACACTACTGTACGCTGTATGTGTATATTTGTTCCAAGGATGCTTGCATGGAGTCAGAGATGGTTATTTGAGGTAATATAGCCACTTAAAGTATATAGCAAAGAACCTGGAATCTTTTAAGGATTTAGGAACTTTTATTTATATGGTCAGCTGAGCTGTAAAAAACTGAAAAACCTCATAAGGACTTTAGTGGAAGATCATTTCCTCTTACTTCAATATGGTTAATGAATGATGTGAGTTCTCATGGGATCAAGATGATATTTGGAAAGGAGGCAAGAGATAGACCATTGTATATAAATGCTAAGGAAGACATCTGGAGATCAGCTGTAGGGATGGGGAACTACAGAAGAATTGTAGGGATGCAAAAGACATGATCAGATTTATGGTTTACATTGATTACTCTGCTTGCAGTTGGGAATGAATTGGAAGTTTGGAAATCTGAAAAGAATAAAGCCAGGAAACTAATTAATGACCAGGATAAAAGATGATGAGAGCTTAAACCACAGCTGGACTGGGAATAGAAAAGAATCATTTGCAGTTTTTCCTCCGCCATGTAAATTTCCATGTTTCATACCCCATTCTTTAAGAGTATAGTTTGTGACTATTTATTTTTCTATTTTTTTAAAGATTTATTTATTTATGCATACAAGAGTTGGGGTATAGGCTAGAGGTTTTGGGGGTGGTGAGAGGATTCACCAGAGACAGAGTGGGGAGCAGAGCAGGCAGACTTACTGAAATACACTGCTGAGGGGAGCAGCGGGTGAGACAGGAGAGGTCGGCTGCGGCATGTGGGAAGCTCCCTGGTGGGGTATTGAACTTGTGCTGCAGTGTGGATAGCTTCATAGGCTGAGACTTAACCCCTTGCAGCACCAGGGAGGCTCTAGTTTTCTATTTTAATTTGACTCTACAGTTCTTTTGTGAAGTTCCCACAAAATACCATTAACAACATCTTCAGTGCCTAAGTCCAAGCTTTAACAAGAACATCTCAAGCAATAGCAAAGGAAACAATATCTTTGCGGGGGGGGGGGGAATTTTTCCTATTTTCTTATGCACAATTCAAGCCATGAATAATTCTGTTCACATTTATGGTGGTTGATATTGGTACCTGTTCTCACCCCATAGCCCATGTTTTAAAAAAGCATTGTGACCTGACTTTTCTTTGTTGTTAGAATAAAGGGAAATTCTTTTATTAAGACAACACCAATGTTGTTACAGAGGGTATTCAATATTTTTGTCTGATTTCCTTTTTGGAAGTTTTTATTGGAGTAT
This sequence comes from Scalopus aquaticus, assembly GCA_004024925.1. Classification (NCBI taxonomy): domain Eukaryota; kingdom Metazoa; phylum Chordata; class Mammalia; order Eulipotyphla; family Talpidae; genus Scalopus; species Scalopus aquaticus. The sequence continues at coordinate 92,233 of PVIJ01000923.1, forward strand.
GCCAAAGTCAGGTGGAAAGCTTTAAAAACATCTTTTTTAAAAAAAATTATTTATTTATGCATACAAGCTGGGGTACAGACCAGAGACGTGGGGCAGCGAGAGGGTTCACCAGAGACAGAGTGGGTGGCAGAACAGGCAGATGGACGGAAATACACTGCTAAGGGGAGCAGCGGGCGAGGCAGGAGAGGTCTGCCGCCATTTGGGAATCTCCCCAGCCGGGCGTCAAACTTGCATTGCTGCTGCCAAAAGCTCCACAGCACAGTGCTTGACCGACCGCTGCACCACCAGGGAGGCCCAAAACATCTTATTTAAAATAAAAAAAAATTAACCAAGTGCATATCCTACCAGCTCATGACAGCAAGAGAAAGGGAGGCAGCGTGAAAGTCACAAGCCTGGAAGAACTGGAGAGCTAAATCCTTGATTGGTGCTATTTCCCAAAATGGTACCCATATGCATTTTGTTATTGATGGACCCATCAATATGGATAGGCAGACAGTGGGAAGGTACCAACAACCACCTTCCTTTCTAGTCCTTATTAAGTTCTTAGGATGGAGAGAAAACCTGGTAGAAGTTTAAAGAGCACAGAGATCTTTATTCTATCTCATGTTTCCCATATACTAATTGGTAGACCATTTAACTCTTGTTTGCTTCAAAAGTAAAATTCATTAAACATCATTCAATTTATGTGTAATGAATGCCAACTAGGCATGGGCATGTAACAATATGTAAGATAGACAAACCCTCAGGGAGCTTAATTTCAATGGGACAGGCAGATATTAAACACTAAAGATGAAAACGTAAGTATTGATTCATAACAAGTCTTATTTATGTATAATAAATGTGTACTTTATATATTTACATTATATTTCTTATTTAATATATGATCTGTTAAGTGATTATAAGATATATAAATCTGTTATATAACAAATGATATACTGCAGATAATATATAATGAGTATAGCAATGTCATCTAAACATGACAAGTGGCAAAAAAATCAGCATTTTAAAAAGCGTTTTGTAAAACATAATTTCTCTTTTTAAATGCAAACCACATTAACTCATTCACAATGTTGTAGGGGGGAGTGCTAGATTTAATTTTAAGGTTCTCTGTATCCAATATTTTAGGTCCTGGTTCTAACTTCTGATATGTTTAGAAACATATCATCAATAAACCTTGTAGATCATCCATATAATTGAGTTTGGAGGTATAGGACGGAGTCACCCCTAGTCTGGGAGTGCTGGCTGGTATAAACACTGTGGTCTTGAGATACTGCTGGCTTAATATGCTAAGTGGTGTCAGACAGTGACTGCCCTAGCAACTGGGGTATGTATTTTTATGCTTATTATGCTTCCTGTAATTATTATTATTATTGACAGGGCACCATGTACTTTACTGATGGTACACGACAAGATAGGGCTTCCTAAGCCTGTCCCCTTTTCCAGGGTGTCTTTTGAGGTCAGGAAATTCTGTGTGTAGGTGAGTGGGAGGAGGACTCTCCTGTTGCTGAGGGCTCACTCTTCCTCTTGTGCTCTCGCCAGGGCTGGATGTCCTGCGGGTTCTCACTCCGGGGAGGGCTTGTGGATCAGAAAGTCCACCACCCTGTTGCTGTAGACAAATTCATTATCCCTTTCTGCCTTGGGCACTGTCTGACCCCTGTAGGTGCTCAGTAACTGTTGATACAGTGATTGTTTGGCCACATGATAATGGTAACCCTTGGGGGAATTTGTACACAGTGTAGAACTGCCGGAAGCGACTTGGAAGCCTTGCTCTCCCTGATGTACTTCATGCTGTGTGTGGCTTTCAGTGAAGACGTCTTTTTTCCTCTTCAAAACAACTCATGGAGAAAAGAAACAAGGCAGAAGGGTAATTTGGCATACCTCGAAGCTGTATTCTCCCTACCAGTTAAATTCTTTTATATTCTTTCTTGAAAACAACTTGCATCCTTCAGGGGGTTTATTTATATTTTCCTTTTTGGATGGCATTGAAGTTAATGATGTGGGTGTTTACTTTAGAGTAGTTTGAACTGTTATTTTTTTCTTCATGGGGATAGCACTCCACAGCTCTCAAGTTCATAGAAGTGTTGGTGTTATTTTAGCTTATGAAATATAACCTTTTTTGGAATAAATAAATCAGGAGGTATTGTCTAGTCTAGTTTTTAGGATTCCAGGATAATGTTAGAAAAATGAAAAATGGTTTTAATTGAGATTGAAAGGTTAACGAACTGTGTTAATAACATCTTTTTAAAATTATATTTGGCAATCTACTTTTTCCTTCCTAGGAAGTTTGGATTTCCAGGCAAAGATAATGCTTCTCTGGCTCAGTGTGTAATTGTGCTTTTGTTTTTAAGGAATTGTTACTATAGGTCATCTATGGGTGGGTGCCAATTACTCTAGACTTAGACTTTTGCTATTTCTGTGTTCTGGGATTGCATAAAATTCAGCTGACATCAGCTGTGCAAATGCACACAAATGCCTGTCTTCCAAGAGGATGACTCATTAATATGAGTAACTAAGATAAGTAAGATTATCTTGTCAAATTCCTAATGAATGCATTCTTTCTCCCTACTGTCTACTCACATAGGAATCTGAAGAGATAGCAAAGAGAAATAATATAAACATAATGGTGATGATTGACTCTCCCCAAAGATGTTTTAGAAAAACAAAATGGCAGTTATTAGAGAACAAAAGAATCCTAAAGATGTGTTAAATTAAGTTTGTGTGTAATATAGCCTCGAATTTTCTAGTTAAAAATAAAAAGATGGATTGAAAGTTCCTGAAAAGATTGACAATTGCTTGAATTCCTATTATTTTTGATTAAACAGTTTTATTTAATTTTGGTGTAGCTAAGAGGGGTTAGGATGGAAATGCGACTGAGCATTGTTTCCTGTATGCTTATTTACAGAAAGCAATCAGGATACAAACGGGAAATGATAGAGACACTGGGGCAATGGGTGGTAATGATACAAACACAGACAGAATGAACTTGATAACAAATGCGGAAGCAGGAGAGTCACAGTCACAGGATCCATATTCAAGTCGCATTTCAAATACTCTAGCTATCATTTTGTCTGAGAATCATTGACAGAGGGAACTTGGAAATTTGAGGGAGACATCATGAAAACAGTAATTTTCCTAGAAAAGAACAGGTTTGCAGATGGATTTGCAGATGGGCTTCATGTTATCTTTGAGCCCTTGACATTACAGGCAAAAATTTGGGTGATTTTTACATAGCGGATTTTTTTTCTTTGTGTGTGGGTCGGGGGGTGGGTGAGGAGGACATGGTACACAGGTTTTATAAAATTTGTGGAGAGTCTATAACCTAACAAAGTATATGACCCACAGTTATAAAGAACACAGCACTATTTAACTCTAACACTTGTTCACAATGTGACCTTGGCCATTCACTTAACCTCTGTGAATCTGTTTCCAATATGTGTGAGGTTAACTCTCTTGCTTTCCTTACCAAGACTTTTAGGGGGATCAAATGAGATACTATTTATCCATGGAAAATATTAACAGCTAACACTACAACAGAGAGGACTTACAATATGCCAGGCACATTTCTAAGAACTGTATGCACATTATCTCGTTTAATCTTTACAACAAATGTCTGAAATGTGAAAGATTACTTTTTTTCTGTTTTACATGTGAGGGATCATGTGTAGTATAACTGAAGGACCAACTGAGGTATAGAGGACTCAAGCAGCTTGTTTAAAGTGACACAGCTTCTAATAGAGTGGCACTTGAAACTTTGCAGTCTAAGTACAGGCTGTTTGGTACCATACCATAATGCTTCCCTAACGGTCATGTAAAATGTCATTCAAACATGAACTAGCTTATGAATAATCCTTGATTAAGATATACTGAAGATGGAGCAGTTAAAAATGTAATTTTTTAAAAAGAATTTTTATTTATTTATGTATACAAGCTGGGGTACAGGCCAGAGGCGCGGGGCGGCGAGAGGGTTCACCAGAGACAGAGTGGGGAGCAGAACAGGCAGATCAGAGATACACTGCTGAGGAGAGCAGCAGGCGAGGCAGGAGAGGTCTGCCGCACCATGTGGGATTCTCCCCGGCTGGGCGTTGAACTGGCATCGCCATGGCCAACAGCTCCACAGCGCAGCGCGTAACCGCTGCGCCACCGGGGAGGCCCTAAAAATGTAAATTTTTTAAGGTTATGATTACAGTGGGTGCCTGAGAATACTAACTGAGAACTTAGTTAGCACTAGGGGTGCCGCAAGATTGAAACAGAAGGCCTGCTTGTTTCACCTGTTTTCAGACTTGCTGTTCCATGCTCACTCATTAAGGCAAACTGGTCTCAAGTTAAAGCATAACAGAAATATCACTTTAGCCAGGTCAGTTTTAATGTGCTTGGTTAAGCTGATTTAGGAAGGGTCTAATGGCTTCTCCCTGGTGCTGAAGTGTTTGTTCAGTGTGACAGCTGTGGCTGATTTCTGATGAAGGGCATATGGAGTGTAGGTGTGGCCATGGCTCCCTGCTTTCCTAGGAGTGGGCCTTAAGGCTTGGAACATCAGAGAGCTAGTGAAGGTGTTTGCTGGAACAGTAAAGATCTATATTTGCTTTAACAAGCGTTTATTTTTGCCTACCCCTTTCCTGCCTGAGCAGCTTGCTCCGTTTCATCTGTGGACTTCTGGTGTCCAGATGAGATGTAGAGCAGGAAGAATGACAGCTTAGGGATTCCAGGCTGATGCCAGAAGCCAGAGATAATTGCAAGTATTAGTGTGATACTCAGAGCACAGAGAATTCCTTTCCTACACCATCTCAGAGCACCCTGCAGAATTGTATAACCGCAAGGAATTTCAGATGGCATCCTACTCAGGGGTTCTTGAAGAGCTCGGGATCTATGTTTTCTTTTCTTCTTTTTTTTTTCCCTGAGATGATCTGTAGCTTTTATAAGGTTCTCAAAGAACCTTGGTTTATAACCTTTGCAAAAAAAAAAAAAAAAAAGAAAAGAAAAAAGAAAGAAAGAAAAAGAACTATGAATTTAGTCTAAAACCCACACTTAGAAAAAAAACTAAATTAAATATAATCCATCTAAAAGAGATGACTTTAAAAAGATGCTCTAAAAAGCTCTTCAGAAGGAAATATACTAGTAATAACAACTGCTTTCAGCTACTCTTGTTTCTTAAAAAGGTCCTTCATTTGCTTATTTGAAATTTCTAAGGCACTTTGAATTCACTTACTTTAGTTACCGTCTCTATGGTGATGCATGAAAAAATACTGGTCAGGAGCACCTTTAAAGTAAATCCTGAGAACAGTTACTAAGTTACAAAAGAGTTTTCCTATCGCTGGACTAATAGCTCCAGATCCTTTCATCTCTCTCTCTAGATCTGTTTTTTCAACCCTGGAATCATTTTCCAGGCTCTGTCTCGTCTTGCTGGATGCCTCTCTCACTCTGAGGATAGATGACAGCGTCCCAAGTAATGCCAGGCATAGAGGACAGGCTGCTCCTGGCGGCCCAACTCTCACTCTTGGCTGTTCCCCCAGTGGCTGTGCATCGGCTATTTGAGATTTTGAAATCACGGCATTGCACTGTAGACTTCACTAACTGTACAGAGAGACTCTTCTGGAGGATTCTGCACAGCCTTTCTAAGACATGACTCAAGGCATGCTCTCATGTTAGTTTGAAGGGGCACTTTGAGGTGAAGTCACTAAGCAAAGTGAGTAGAAGACTGAAATTATCTCAATTCCTTGAATTCCATGAACTGTACTTACATAAATTTCTAAAAACTACTAGATCTGAAATTATGAGGGGAAATTCTCATTGGCCTCCTGGAGATAATATCCTTTCCATTCCTAAAATCAATGTTTTCAGGGAAAGGTAAAGGAAACAGTATTCTGAGTCCTAGTCTTTATTCTATTGGTATTTTTTTCTGTTTTCCCCTGTGTGATGCAAGAATACTCAGGCCAAAGCTGTTGGTAAATTTACCCAAATAAAGAGTGAAAACAATAATAAATTTTAATTATGAGAATATTCAGTTTAGGACTTGGCCACATTTATACATTTGAAAGCATATTTGCTAACATTAAAAAACTGAGTGATTCTAAGTAACAATTCAGGTTTCTGGTTTTTGTACCTTTGTCCCCCAAGGAAACTAGCAGCTAGAGCTGGAAGTCGTGTTCCCTAAAATTGAGGGCTGAGGTCTCCAGTTACCCATAGATCAGATTCATTGAAGTTTTGACTCCTTGTGTCTAAGACTAAGACGGCTAGGGACTGATACAATGCATAGTGTAAGTGTTTGTGCATAATTGAGAAGAGTTTCATGCTATGACTGGATGGTTTGTGGTCAGAGAAACTATCTTTTTACCTCTATTTCCTCACTTATAAAACAAAGACTCAAAGACTGTTCTAAATCATGACTTCAAGGAAGTTTAGGGGAGAATTGTTAGATTCTTTGCATTCTGAATGTTGTTAGAGAACAGCAAGAATGGTCAAGTACAGTTATACATTTAACTGAAAAATCTCTCTGTGACTGGCTTGTCTCATGTGCTTTTGCATAGAACATGCACTTCTAGAAATTCTAGAGAAGTACTGTCTGGCTGATAGCTCTTTGTGAAATAACTAGGCACTAAAACCAGAGCTTCTTTGCCAGATACCTTGCAAAAGTAAAAGAGGTTCTTGAATCTAAGCTGAATGGAGAAGTAGCCACTAGGGTGTATATACTATTCTGAAGAGAAGTCTGTTGACACTCTTGGGCCTTACATGATTTCAGTAATTTCTCCATTTTGGTTAAGACAGCCATGGCCAACCAGTAATTGGCAAACCAAACTGAAATGCCCCTGAAGTTTTCTCTTAAGGAATATAAACATTTTCAGTTATTAATGAGTTAGTACTGTGTAGTCTTAGAATCACCTACTTACTGGTTTTATGACTTGGGTCAAATATTTGAATGTGTGTTTCAATTTATCATCTGTAAATGGAGATGATAATGGTAGTTACTTAAAAGGATTGCCAAGATAAATATATGAACCAGTATATATAGTAAACTAAGAATAGTACTTGAACCATATTAAAAATTCAATAAACACTATTACTCTTCATTGTTTATTTTTCAAATATTTCCTAAATATTTGAAAGCTATCTTTAATCATCATATTTACTGTAGATAACTAGTAAATTTATTACAAATAACTAGCATATTAGCATCAAAGTTTATAAATAGTAGTTTAAATTATATAATTTACTTCTCTTATCCAAGCTTCAAGGGTTTTTTTTGTGTTTTTTTCAAAGATTTATTATACATACAAGCTGGGGTACAGGACAGAGGCATGGGGCAGCGAGAGGGTTCACCAGAGATAGAGTAGGGAGCAGAACAGGCAGATCAGAAATACACTGCTGAGGGGAGCAGCGGGCGAGGCAGGAGAGGTCTGCTGCACCATGTGGGACTCTCCCCGGCTGGGTGTCAAACTTGCATTGCACTGCCGACAGCTACACAGCGCAGCGCTCAACTGCTGTGCGACCAGGGAGGCCCGCTAAGCTTCAGTTTTAACTTGTTATATCTATTTACAAAATCTATACTAAATTTCATAGGCAATAGCTTCAGCTATAAGTACAGAAAGCAAACATGTCTTTTACTTGAAGGTTTATGCTTCCAGTGCATAAAAAAATCAAAGAAAACTTCCAAACTCTTTTTTTATGTGCACATATAACATCATTAGCCATGGTAGGATGAATACTGGACCCGCCCCTTAAAGATGTTTATATACTAACCTCTGGAACCTGTAGTTATGCTGCCTTATGTGGCAAAAGGGCATTTGCAGATGTGATTTAAAATACTGATCTTGACATGGGGAGAGCTTCCTGGAATATCCAGGTGGGTGCAATGTGAGCTCAAGTGTTCTTTTCAGGGAAAGGGAAGCAGGAGAGTCAGAGAGGATGGCATTTTGGAAACACAGGAAAGGGAGAGAGTAGGGGGGAGTAGAGGAGAGACAGGGAGAGGGAGAGAGAGAGAGAAAGAGAGAAAGAGAGAGAGAGGAGTTTGCAGATTGCTAGCTTTAAAGATTGAGGAAAGGGCTATGACCAAGGAGCGCAGACAGCCTTAGAAACTGAAAAGGCAAGGCAACAGCCTCTCTCCTAGGGTCCCCAGAAGGGACACAGATCTGCTAACACCTTAATTTTAACCCAGTAGAATCCATTTCAGAGTTCTAATTTCTGATATGTGGTTGTTTTTTTTTTAAAGGGAAAAATCTTCCCAGGGAACTTTAAAAAGTAAAGTACTGAACAGTTAGTTACTCCCAATAAGAAGGGGAAATTCACAGAGGGGAAAATGATCTTTTAGACTTTTTTCCGCTGGTCTGGTGGTTGCTGACTTTCCATGTAAAGGGAGGTCATTGACTAAGTAGTCAAGGCAGAGACAGAGTAGCTGGGTTGAGATTAACTTGTGATTTTCCTGAATTTACAGTTTCTTAAATGGAAGAAAAGAATTTTATAGCAAACAGTTGAAAAATAGAATTTTCACCCAAATAACTTATTTCAAAGATTTAAAGTTATACCTTAAATATATGACTTTTACTATAGAACTTTTTTCATAGTATATGGAAGAAAGTGAATGAAATAGTGAGCTTACTTGAGGTGAATGTGCTCATTTCATATCAGAAGCTTGGGATTCTGTAATCTGTAAAATTGTCTGAGTCCACTGTCAGGCAGAACATATGATATTCCTTTATCCTGGTGTTGGTAAAGGAGCACTTTATTCAAGCTATATATTATAAGAAGATGGAGCATTCATTATTTGGTTCTCAGAAGTTCTCCTAGTTCAGCAGGATCTCAAAAAGAAATGCTCTCAGTAAGCATTAAAAATTTAATGCATGAATATCTAAGAGCCAAGTTTTCTAGCTTATTAGTGTGTTGTTTATAGATCTGTGCAAAGACTTACATAGAAACTGTAAGCCTGTGGGGAAATCCTACCTGTGAGGCTGCTTTCACTGTGTAGATTTATATGTATTTTGTGTTCATGCAGAATTGTATACAAGAGTTGGTCCAGTCATTTTACCAGAGGCTTCACAAACTTGTGTAAATGGCAAACAGACTAGCTAACCCTGGTTTCTGTGATCTTAGAGATGGTATATATGTGCTTTGACAATGGACTGTGATGGAAGACTAAGTGTGCTTTGGCAGTGTGACAGCTATGGTAACTATACTCGAGCAGGGAATCCTATATTGTCAAAACACTAGGAAGGATGTCAAACAATGGTTCTTTGAAGTAGATAGATTTAAAAAGATAATATGTTTTTGAAAGGTTTAAAAATGATGGACATTTTAGACATGGATAATAATTAAAATGAATTTATTGATGCCAAAACCTAGTTGACTAGCAACTGGTCTACCTAAACAAATCTGTAAACCAAATGGATGGAAACCTTTGGAGAGCTGGAAAAAAATTTCTACAAATCTAGAACATAAATTCTAAATATTCCATGATCAAACCCTTGTGTTGCAAGGATGTTGATGTTGAGCTTGATACTGTCACATTGGACTGACAGCAAGAGTTAGAGAAAACATAGAGCCGTAAGTCAGAGTGAATTTTATGTTTGATAGTTTGCCACTACAAAAAAAAAGCTATAAAAAGGAATTTTTGAGACTGCAGCCAGCTTAGAGTAATATTAATGAAAAAGGAAAAAAAAATGTGTCCTAAGACAAAAAGAAACATTCCTATTCATTTTTATTAAATATAGGTAGTTTTGGTTTTATTACTTCTATGATATTCATATCTTTCTTTTAATATATTTGATTTCTTTATCTTAAGAGTACACTATCATATAGGCTAAGCAATTTAAATAGCCAGTAAAATTTTGAAAAAGGCAAAATAAATTGCTTTTCAGAAAATGGAAATATTATTAGAATATTGTTTTATTTTTGCATCTATATTATTTATCTAATTAATCTTACTTTTAATAACTATTAATTGTGTATTGTATATTTATTCCCTACTGTTAATTTCCTGTTGTTATTTATTTAAATTGTTGGATTTATATAGCTAAAAGTAATTCATGCAGAATAACCTATAATTTCTGTAAACACCTATTTTTCATATTTTAACATTAAAGTAGTAACGTATGTAGTTATTTATTATGTTATAGTATCATGGTGTTTTTGATTTGTGTCCTAGCCTAACTTTTTGAAAGATCAGTAACAATAAACTAAACCACATAAGGTCCACTAATATTTTTAAGGGAGCCAAAGGATAGTCTCTGCAGTAAATGGTGTTGGGAAAAGTGATGTTCACATGCGAAAGAGTAAAACTGAACCTTTGTCTTACACCACTCACAAAAATAAACTCAAAATGTATTTAAAGACATAAATGTGAGAACTGAAGCTGTAAAATTCCTAGAAGGAAACATTGGGGAAAAGCTACGTGACAGTGTTCTTGACAGTAATTTTTTGAATGTGACACTTAGCTCATAAGAAACAACAAAATACACAAGTGGGACTATACTAAACCAAAAAGTTCTGTATGGAAAAAGAAACTATAAAATGAAAATGTAATTATGGATTAGAAGAAAATATTTGTGAGTCATACTTACTAAAATTATACAATTTAAAATAAAATTATAATTCCGTTAGAAACAAATATGAAGAAAAATATAAATTTTTGTGAAAAAGCAAAGAAGCAGAAACAAGCTAAAAAATGAAATACATGTACATTGTGGAATGATTACCCAGATCAAGATAATCTCATCCATCACCTCATAGAGTCAGCCTATTTTTTATTATGGTGCTTAGCACCCTTAAGGTCTACTCGCAGAAACATCTTAACTTAATACATTTCGAATTGTTTTAGGGCAAGGGCAATTTCTTATTTATCTTTGGACCTCATATAATGCCTTATAGTAGTTGAGCAGAATAAATGCTCACATTGACCTATTTTTTTAAAGAAGTCTTATTATAAAATTGATCAAAAGATAGTATAATAAAAAGGTTTATTTTTATACCTCACCTTCAAGTGTGGAGGTACTATAATGTCACGTTTTGAAATAAAGTTTCTATCAGAGTTTAATACTAATTTTCAGGTAAATCAATTAAACTAATATGTGTGCTATGCATACATCCACATTGGGAAATGTAACATATTACTCTGTTTTAACTGGTTATCAATTCCACTCAGTTCTCTCTGCTTCAAAGCACTTAAATCTTTTCATGTTATTCTCTTCATTTATTACATGCAATTTATCTTACCATATTTGGGAGTTTTTGGTCAGGAATAATGTGCTACTAAATAAAACTTGATGTCAAGCAAATTATCCTTGATTTCTCTCTTCTGCCTCTTATAGGAAGGCTTTCAGTTTGAACACTGGTGGTCATCTGGAAAGGATTTAACACTCCAAATTATTTCAGTGTTCCTAAACAGTCTCAGCTAGTTCCTTCAGCTACCTTCAACTATCTTCTAAAGTTGAGATCCAGTACATGTGTCTCTCCAAGATCACACTCCATTATTTATAACTGCCTAAATTATATTGCATTTGTTTACTCTGTTATCTCAAAGGGAGCTCAAATTCAGTACAAACAAAATTAAACTTTTACCATTATTGCTTGGACTAGATATTATTAAATATTTGGCTGACAGCAGCATCCCTGTCTTCCCTTCTTATGTTCTAACACTGTCCCCCTTCATATGATATTAAATGGGCTGTTAGTCTCAACCCCACATAAAGTCTCTTTATGGTTAGGATACTGGATATGATTTATTAGATTCTGCCAGCCAAGTGCGAAAGAATAACCTCTATTCTTCTCTCTAATGTTACAGGTAGATAAGCATCTCCATCGTGTGTGCTGGAAGTTGAGTTCTTTTTTTTTTTTAAAGATTTATTTATTTATGCATGCAAGCTGGGGTGCAGACCAGAGGTGTGGGGCGGCAAGAAGGTTCACCAGAGACAGAGTGGGGAACAGCACAGGCAGCTCGACCAAAATACACTGCTGAGGGGAGCAGTGGGCAAGGCTGGAGAGGTCTGCCGCGCCATGTGGGATTCTCCCCGGCCGGGTGTCAAACTCACGTCCCCGCTGCTGACAGCTCCACAGTGCAACGCCTAACCACTGCGCCACCCCAGAGGTCCTGGAAGTTGAGTTCTGTGCTTTCTTTAACAACTGCTTGAAAATGTCTGCTAGATTCTTATGTTAATTCATATCAAAATACGTCTACAAGCTTTATGGAATTACTTATATAATAAAATATGAGATCTACACATAGTCAAATATATACTCAGAATTTCAAACTTAACATTGTTAATAATAAGCAAATTCGTTAATCATATTTTCATTTAAACTTGCCTTGACAACATTATTTGCTTTTCTAAAGTCACAGATTCTGGCTTAATTAGGGCTACTAGTAGCAGTGAGTAAATGAGAAGATGTTTGAAATTCCAGAATGCCCATATTAGATTTCAAATCAGGCATGAGTAGCATTTCCACGTGGTTATATCAGTTATCTTGAGATATAGGGACTGGTCTTTTAAAAAGTCAGAAATTTGCTTTTCCATTATGAACTCGTGTGTGTGTCTGTGTGTGTGAGTGCGTGCAAGACCCCCTCAGTAAAGCAAATATAGTTACAATATTGCAAATATTTGGGAGTTCTACATTTGCATAAAACTGGAAAATCATGATTTAGAACATATTACTGTGCTTCATTCTTCGACTCAGATATTTATGATTGCTCTGTTAATTTTTTTTAATTGAGGTATAATTTACATATGACATATTTATTACAGGTGTACAACATAATTATTCAGTATTTTTCTGTATTGCAAAATGATCTCCACAATCAGTTCAGTTAATATCCATCCCCATAAATAGTTATAAAATATTTTTGTATCTTTTTCTTGTGTTTTTTTCTTAATATCGACTCTTAGCAAATTTCATATACGCTATGTAGTTTTATTAACTACAGTCCTCATGCTATACATGTACAGTCGCTTCTCCTACTCTATAGGTTACCTATTGTTTTGTGATGATTTCTTTCAATGTACAACATTTAGTTCACTGTAGTCCCAATTATTTATTTTTGCTTTCATTTTGTTTGCCGTTGGAGATGAATCTTCAAAGACATCTCTGAGTCTGAAGTACAGGAGTATATCACCTATGTTTTCTGTTACTTATTTTATGGTTTCAGGTCTTATAGCCAAGTATTGAACTCATCTTGAGTTTGTCTTTGTATGTGGAGCTAAATAATGATCTAATTCCTTTTTTTAAATGTGGGTGTCCACAATTCCCAGCACGATTTGTTGAAGAGGTTTTTCTTTCTCCAATATATGATCTTTGTGCCTTTGTCATAGACTGATCATATTGTGTGGGTGTATTTCTGGGTTCTCTATTTTACTCCATTGTGTGTATTTCTGTGTTCCAGTACCACACTGTTTAATTACTACTTTACATTATGGTTTGAAATTAGGGAACACGACACTTCCATCTATCTTCTTTTCTCTCAGGATTACATTGGCCATTTGGGATCTTTCATGGTTCCATACAAATTTTAGAATTATTTGTTCTATTTCCTTGAAGAATGTCATTGGAATTTTGATAGGTGTTACATAGAATATATTAATTGCTTTAGGAAATATGGCCATTTAAAAAAATACTAATTCTTTGAATCCATTAAAACAAAACATTTTCCCGTTTGTCTTATTTCTTTTGACAGGGTTTTATAATTTTCTTTGTCCAGATCTTTCACTTTCTATAATAAGTTTATAATACTATACTTCTCTATTCATTGTTTTTAAAAAATATTTTATGCTTTTTGGTTTCCTTTATCTGCTCAAATTATTGTTTTTTTAATATGAAAGCCTCCCTACCTATTCACATTGCACTCATTCTTTCACATCTAACTTTCATCTTTTATCTTCCATTAAGCCTTTCTAGATCAATCAAACCCACAATAAACTCTTCCCCTCCCAACTATGAAGAATAATTTTCTGATTATTTTGATATCTTGTTTTGTTGCTTTATATTATCATGTAAATATGAAAATAATTATTTGCCTCTTTTGATCTAGTATATGCCATCCACTGTAATTTACCATGCTCTTCATTTGTATTTAATTCATTTCATGAATTAAAAAAAAAAACGATAGATATGTTGGAAATAGTTAACCCTGACCCAGTTTACAAGGATGGAAAAGCATACATATCACTCTAAACCTTGCGATTTCCCCAAATTGGTACTGAAGAGTATATTTTACACTTATATTAAAATACAAATATATGTCTATGATAGAACACATTCGAAAGGGATTAATTATTGTTAAAAGTCTAACAATCATCCTATCGACACTATGTTAAAATATAAAACTTTATTTTGATTAAAAGTTATATTACCACAAATTATAAGGTATTAGGTAACAGTTTTGTCTGTGTTACCTATATGTATTACTTCAACAGTTAATAATAGTTGATATTTTTTAACAATAGTTAATCTGAATAATTAAAATAAATTTACTTTTTGGCCAGTTTATAACTTTATGGTTCATATGTCAAAAATACAAATATTGCTGTGCAATAAGTATGAGGCACAGCATTTGCCATCAACATGAAATTATGATGCTACTGCAATATTTTCAGGTTATTTTTTAGTATTATATATTGATTTGAAGATGAATTTCCCCATTTTACCCATTCTGTCACTGGACATTGAGTGTAAAGGCAAAAAAAGATGAGAAATTCATTTATAAAAGAATGAGTTACATAAAATAGAAAGATTAGAAAAAGTGAACCAGACCGGCAAGACATTTGAAAATCTGCAAAATATTGCATGTGCATCTTTTTGCTACTTAACATAATGGTTAAGTAGCACATTGATCTTCAAAGAACAATAAATTGTGCATACTCTGCAGCCATTTCACCTTTATTCTAACAAATCTGTGTATTGTGCAGAACTGAATTCTTCAGGATCCACTTGTTAGGAAAAAGGAAACCTCAGCATCAGCTTTTTGATACTGATTAGAAATTATATCACATAGAAACAGGGAAACATTAATATGCTTACTTTTTTCATTTGATATTGTATTCTTCAATATCAAATAGATAAGACATATTAATAATATTTGAGTAAGATGAGAAAAATACTAATTAAACAAGCTCCAGGTAATACCAACCAGTTAAAGAAATAAAACATTATTAGGACAATTGAATTTTCCCTGTGTGTCCTTCTTCAATAACAAATCTTTAATTTACATACTTGTATCCCTAAATAATTTAGAGATTACCTATTGTTTGATTTTGTATGCTTTTGAAGTTCATATAAATGAAGTTCATTTAAACTACTCTGTATTTATTCTTCTATGATTGCTCTTTTTTGTATATTATTATATCCCCAAGACTGATCTATTTTGCTTTATGTGGCTATAACTCATCATTTTACTGCCACCATTTTTGTGTAATCCCATGGTAAAGTAATTCACATAGGACTATACACAATTTAGTTACTTATATCCTGCAGGTGATGAGTCTTTAGATGGGTTTGATTTTTCTTATCACAAAATATTTTACAATAATTAAATTTGTTAAGTATTTTATTCTTTTTCATGCTATTATAAATAGGACTCTTTTTCTAATTGATTTACTTTTTGGACACTTGTCTGTTAATGTATAGAAATGCAGCTAATTTTTGAATATTGATTTTTTTATCCCACAACAATCCTGAATTTGTTATTTAGCTATGGCAGGTTTTAAAAATGAATTTTAGGGTTTTCTATATTTAAGATTATGTTGTCTGCAATCAAGGACAATTTTCCTTCATCCTTTCTGATTTGGATGACTTTAATTTATTTCCTTATTTAATTATTCTGGTTAGTACTTCCAATATTATGTTGACTAGAAGTAGTGAGTGTGGCGTCCTTGTCTTTTTCCTTATTTTAGAAAAAGGGATTTTTAGTTTTTCATCATTGAATATGCTGTTAACTGTTTTCTTTTCCTATATGGCTTTGTTGTGTTCAGATACTTTCCTTTTATTCCTAGTTTGCTGAGAGTTTTTATTAAGAAAGGGTATTGAATTATACCTAATACTTTTTCTGCAAGTATGAGATAATCATGTGATTTTCATTACTTATTCTCTTAATGTGATAAATTGTATTAGTTGATTTTTCGTATTTTGAACCATCAGTGTTTCCAAGGAATAAATAGCAGGATGTATGACCCTTTTAAAAAAAAAAAAGATTTATTTATGCATACAAGCTGGGGTACAGGCCAGAGGCGTGGAGTGGCGAGAGGGTTCACCAGAGACAGAGTGGGGAGCAGAACAGGCAGATCGGTGGAAATACACTGCTGAGGGGAGCAGCGGGCAAGGCCTGAGTGGAAATACACTGCTGAGGGGAGCAGCGGGCAAGGCCTGAGAGTTCTGCTGCACCATGTGGGAATCTCCCCCTCTGGGCGTCGAACTTGCCTCCCTGCTGTGTGACAGCTCCACAGCGCAGCGCCTAACCGCTGCTCCACCAGGGAAGCCCCAGGATGTATGACCCTTTTAATGTGCCAGGAGTGTGCTAGATTCAGTTTGCTAGTGTTTATTGAGGAGCTTTGCGTCTGTATTCATCAAGGTTATTGACCTCTTTTCTTGTGGTGCCTTTGGTATCAGGGAGATGCTACCCTTATAGGATGAGTTTGGAAATGTTCTTGTTTCAATTTTTTAGAAGAATTTGGAAGGGATTCCCATTAATTCTTTAACTATTTGGTTGAAGTCACCAGTGAGGCTTTCTGGTTCTGGGCTTTTCATTATTGGGATGATCTTGATTACTTATTCATTCTCCATGCTAGTTAAACATCTATTCAAACTTACTATTTCTCATGATTCAGTCTAGGTAGTTTATATATCTCTAGGAGTTTATCCATTTCTTCCAGTTTATTCCAATGTAATAGTTTCTCATTTATTCCTGAAATATTTGTTTGAATTCTCGCTTCTTTCTTATTTGATCTAACTATAGGGTGCTTAATTTTGTTTATTTTTAAAAGTTATCAACTCTTAGTTTCGTTAATTTTTTTCCTGTTGTTTTCTTATCTTCTATCTCATTTATTTCTGCTCTAAACTTTATTTTCTTCTTTTAAATTTGAACTTAATTCCCTCTTATTTTTCTACCTCATTTGGTGTGTAAAATTATTATTTTTTAATGGAGGCATTTATTATAATAAACTTTCTATTAGTTCTGCTTCTGCTGCATTCCATACCTTTTGACATGCTCTGTTTTTATTTTTTGTTTGGTTGAGCCATTTCTAATTTCGTTTTTGATTTCTCCTTTGGTCCAGTATGTACTGCTAAGTTTCCACACCTCTCCATATTCTCTAGTTTTTCGCCTGCTATTGTTATCTAATGTCATTCCATTGTGGCTAGAAAAGATAACTGGTATCGTTTCAGTTTTCTTTTGGCTATTTGATTATAATGTGTCTGTAAGGATTTATTTGAATTCATCTTATATGCAATCATTGAACTTCTTGAATCTGCATATGTTCAATTTACTTCCCTAGATTTAGGAAGTTTTCTGCCATTTTTTTCATGGGTAGGCTTTCTGGTCCTCTTTATCCTTTCCTTCTGGAACTCCTGTATTGCATATATAAGCACATTTAATGGTGACTCATAAGTCCTTTATGTTGTTTTCATTCTGTTTGCACCTCTAATTGAATTGTTTTTAATGACTTGACTTTGAGTTCATTAGTTCTTTCTCTGCTTGTTATAGGCTACTGTTGAATCCCTTAAGTGAAATTTTCGATGCACTTGTTCTGTTCTTCAGTTCCATGATTTATGTTTGGTATATTAAAATATTTTGTATCTCTTGTTAAAATTCTTACTTTGTTCATGCATTGCTCTCCGGACTTTGGTGAACATTTTTGTGACTTATTTCAGCTCTTTACCAGGTAAATCATACAACTCCATTTTGTTAAGATCAATTTCTAGAGATTTATCTTATATTCCTTTTTTTTTTTTTTGACTCTTCATCTTACTTGACCCTTTTTGTTGGTTTTTACACATTCAACAAAGTGGTCACCTCTCCTATTCTGCATGGAATAACATTTTACAGAAGATCCCCCACCAACATACCCAGCAAGTGTTTGGGGGAGGGACATTCTCAAACTTTGATGCTTATCCAACTTGTTTTCGTTGTTCTTTACAGCCCTCAGTTGCCTAGAATATGTTAGGTCCTGTCTGTGCACCAGACAAGTGAGACAGATATGGTGTCTAGTTCCTTGCACTGTTCCCAGAAAAGGTGGACTATTGGATAATATGAACAACATTTTCTCTTCTCAGAAGATGGGAGCTGAGATTTTCATCTGCTCACTCCATATTGGCAATTGCCAGCCTTAAAACCCATCTCTGTTCTCACTTGTCACCAGGTGGCTAAATGATGCCAGGTCCTGTCAACACGCTGAAACATGCAGTAGCACCTGCTATTTGTGCAACCACCCATTGTACAGTATGCAGAAAAATTGTAGCATTAGATGCCTTTTCCATCTCTTTCTTATCCCAGGGAGAAGCAGGCAGCTCTGACTCTTCACTGTCTTTTCTGTGCTGAATCATGGGGAGGAGCTATGGTGTCTATTAGCTTAAATCATTTTCTCTGTTTTCCTCCCAGCTGCACTGTACCGGAACCATCAGCATTCTAATACTGGCAAAACAAATGTCATTTATTTGAGACACTCAAGAGAAGCTGAGGCCTTGGATGTACAGGCTAAATTTTCCTCCCTGAGACTAAGTTGAGAGTTGGGATTTTTCATCTGCTTATTCTTTGAAGAGCAGGGTGAGGAGATATGACACTTACCAACCCAAGTCACTTTCAGGCCTACCCTTTGCCACATCTGTCAAAAATCCTAGACTGGTAAGACAAAAGCCAGTCCTCTGGGGAGCTCCTTTAAAACAGTTGAACACCATAGGCAAGCTCCAGCACCTGTACTAAGGCACAGATTAACAAATTTGACTGCTACCATGAAAAAAAGTTGAAGTGCTGAACAAAAATTCAATGTTTTTCCTACCCTGGGAGAAGCTAGGTGCTTGGGAATCGATCTCTTTCTATTCATATGGCACTGTGTCAGGGGTTGGGATTCTGGTGAAAGGGTTTCCTGAATCTCTCTCTCTTTCTGCTTTGGTAAGTGTGGCTCTACATTTGGCTGGGATGCAGCAGCCTTTCAATGAGTTTTTGGAATTATCTCCCACACAGGGGACTAGTCTGTGAATCCATGTGTTTGTGAAGGGATGGATTCTATAGTGTCTTATTTTGCCATTTTGCTGACATCACTTTTTGTATTATCTTAAAACTGCCATTATGACTTTCTTTTTGAACCATTACTTGTTTAGACTGTACCTGAAATTCTGAAATCCAACCTATGAATTGTTGATTTCTAACTTAATTGCAATTTTATCAGAGATTAGCGGATGACAAAAATCTTTGAAATTTGTTAAGGTTTGCTTTATGGCCTGGTACAAGATTAGTTTTTTAAAAAGTATTTGCCCATGTATCATGAAAACCATGGGTTATTCTTCAGTTGTTGCTCACAGTTTTGTGTTCTGTTTGGGCAAATAACATTTGAAATTAAGAGGCTAAATTCTCTCAGTTGAAAAATAAAGGTGATCTTTACATCTCTTTTTTTCTTTGGTCCCTTACTTTAGAAAAGTCATTAAAGATAAGCACTTTTTCATCTCTGTACAATGTACACAAATTTTGAAAATTAGATTGGCCTTTTGTCACTTTAAGACTAAAGTTAACACATTTTTAAATTTCCAGAATTAAAAAGAAATATTAAAATAATTTGTTCTATAAGGTTTTAATTTTTAATATTTTCCTGTAGAGCCTATATATAAGACAATCTTCTGAAACTTTTACAGAAGGATTAGGTAGATACTGCCTTTTTTCATTTCTGAAGATTTTAAATATACTTATTTACTTCTGATTGATATAGGGATATTGATTTATCCTTCAGAGTTCCTCTTGCTCTGGATTTATTTTCTTCCCATAAGCTCCTATCACTGCCCACAGTTCATACATTCATTTACAGATTCTTCTTCTGGAAGTCCTTCTATTTACTTTTCTTAATTCCTTAGATAACTTTCACCCTTATTTATGCAGGTTCTTATTCTCTTGGCACCTCTACAGTCTGAATTGCAAAAGCCTGAACTCTTACATGGATCGAAGTCAGAGTTACAGCAAAATTTATCCTTCTGCTTTTTCTTCATACTTGCATCATTCTTATAACTTCAAAAGATGAGCAATGTTTGATTTATTTAAAAAATACGAATATAAATATAGATTTTAATATATCAGGCAGACCATGATTCGATTTCAGTTTCCACTATTTGCAGAGTGAAGCGTGTACACTTACGGAGGAATAAAAATGTAAACCCAAGGTTCTGTAGACATGAAAATAACTGCCAAATTTAATAATAAAAAACAGCTAAAATAAAAATTAAAATGGAAGATCATATTTTTGTAATTTCTTACTCTCTCTGATCATCAATTTTTGAAATTTTTGTCAGGATAATGCCTAAATAATTGTGTTGTTTTCTTAAGAATTCAGTAAGCTAATATGCACAATATACATATTATTAGACTTTTGAACCTCTTCTTTAGACTTTTAGAACATCTAAAATGAATTCATTGGCAAAACTTTCTCTAAAAATAAATGTAATTATGTAATTTATTCACAATTCTTAACCATTTTTATTCACTACTCAATGAAACCTTAGTTTCTCTGTTTAGGCTCAGATTTATATGTTCTTAGTTTGTCAGTGCATAGTTTACCATAGTCATTAAGAAGACAAACTTTGGAGCAGACTGCATAGATTTGAATGTCTGTTTCTAAAATTATAGATCTTTGACCTTGAACACATTGTTTAACCTCTCTATGCCTTGGTTTCCCCATCTGAAAAGTGGTAATAGGTTTTATATGATAGATTTGTTTTGAAGTGCTTAGAAATTTAAGGTGATTGTGTGAAGAAAAGAATATTTCCAAAGAAGTGTCACCGTTAGGTTACTTTATGGTCAAAAGTGCCCTCAAATTTTTTTTCAATTTTGGGGTCACTTCAGCATTGATGTAACTCCTGTCGTAAAAAAGCCTTCTCCCCTCTTTACCCACTGTTTCCTATCTTTCAGGCCCGAGCTAAAACAATCTTCTTCAGAGACACTGCTAGGAAATCACAGAGGAATTTAGGTGTTGGCAGCATCTTGGAGTACTAGCTTCCTTTCCAGCCAGTGAGCTTTGTGGAGCAACAGTTGAACTCTCATTCACAGATGAAATCTTAGCTCATGGCATTGTCTCTGGCAATGTCTGCTGGAGAAAGCATACCTTCTCCAATTCCTTAGGCAACTCTTACTCAAATAACACATGGACTATTCATTGGGAGGCTGGTAGATGCTAATAAAAAGAGAGTTAGGGATTTCAGTTCCAGCTGTTTCATTTTCCAGGAAAACCTGAAGTTCTCTCTGAATCCCTCTGTCTTCTTGACACAGGCAAAGAGATTCCAATCCCTCTTGAAGTCAGCATCATGAACTTAAGTGGGGGTTTCTTATCAACACGAGTCTTTTATTTTATTTTATTTTATTTTGACTCTCTAAGGATAAAAGACTTCTTTGCAACAGAAAAGTTACAGCTGCTGTACCTTTTTGAGATTTGTAGGTAGTTTAAATACAGTCTCTCTCCTCTTTCAGTTGAGGTTACCCCTAGCAACCAGCTCCCACATCTGAATCAGTCTTCTGCTTTCTGGTAAAATGTCCTTCTGAAGAACTGGAATTACTTCAGAACAAGGATATTAAATCAGAATTTCAGTTGTTTGTTAGGTATAGTCACAGTGATTTTCTCAGGATTCAAATGACCTGATTATTTGTAGATATTATTGGCTTCTCATTCAGAATTGCTACTCAGCAGAAACTTCTCTGAAACGCTTTCCTGTCAATGAGGGAGGCTCCTTAGAGGGGGAACTGAAATATTCATTCAGATAATATGCAAATCAAACATCCTCTCACACTTGCTTTCAATCAACTGTTCTATCTTCACTGAGTCAAAAAGACAAATGGGCACTGAAGTCAGTGCCATCATTTAAAAATATATATGGATATAAATATGATCAAATAAGACTTTGCCATTGTTATTTATAATCATGAAACACCCACGGAGTGAAAGGTACAAAAATAGAAAAGAAATGGATTTGAGTGCCCTGATTATTAAATATACAAAAGAATTATTCTTGACCATAGCAACACATGCATATTACTCTTCAGTAATGCAAAAATGCTCAAAGTAGATAAACCCACAGAAAGATTCCTGTAACTCACATAGAAAAGCAGAGGAAGAGACCTGCAAAAGACTGTACAAAGTATCTGCCTTTGAAATTTGGAGCTAAAACATCAAATATTTAACAGAATTCAGATTCATCTATCAAGTCTAAATTTGGTCACATCTTATCCAGACCAATGTAGTGCTTGTTAATCTAGATAAATTGCTTAAAAAATTAATAATTCTAGAAAAAAGTCAGACATTATCTGACATCATTTGTGAACAATATAGGGTAGGCAACAACAACGTAAGATGTCAATTTTATGTCTCCTTAATATTTATCTGTAGAGATGGTGTCAATTATTTGTGTTCTACATTTGTATGGTGTCAAGTAGCAAGTCAGTCAATGGCATTTAATGAATGTCCACTGTGTACTCTAGGGACCTATAAAAGGAAACAGCTCCAGTCCTTCAGGAGTTTGCAGTGAAGTGGGAGAGATAAGGCAAACACGTGAAAAAATACACAATGGCTGTCATAGAGTCTAGGACTAGCTTTCCAATTAAAGATCAAACAAACAAAAAACAAAAGACATTTAGCTTTTCCAATTTCTTTTGTTTGAAAAGTGCAGAGGAAAATGTCACTTATGTTCAGGGATATCTAGAGGACTACCTGAGCAAACATGAGGATTTATTTTAAGCACTTTAGGAAAATTCCTGAGATTTTAAAGTCAGTATGGGTTTGGTACTTTTGAACACCCACATATACATGGGAAATCTTCCTTAAGTTTTTGAGACTAGAGCTGGATGTAGTGATAACGTGATTACCCCTAAACAGAGAGAAATTTCTGTTTTCATGGTTTTAATGTTAGCAATCAGCTGTTGACTAAATAGCATAGTAGAAGTTATGAGTGGTAGGAAAATGATATTTTCCTGACTTTCCCCCTTGCATATGTCAGATAGGTGAAATAAAAATTCCAGGTTTACTCAAAGTCTGATTTCTGGACTATTGCCAGTAAGGGCCACTGGTTATGTGACTACTCCATATATGACTAACTCCTACCTGAATTATGGGCCTGACTTTAAGGAAGATTTTTTTTTTAATCATGCAAGTAGTTCAGGTTTGTCCTCACTGCCATCTGGCCCATATTTTGCCCCAGGTTTTCCCTTGCCCTAGTACCAATACTTCTATTACCTGAGCTCCTCCAGGGGGATATTCTGGTAATGGAGACCCATTCTAAAGGAGTTTTACCTCCAAAATCTTTTCCCTTATTCCCAATTCACCTATTTCTGCAGCTTTCGTAAACTGCCAAGTTAATGTACATTAATGTGCTAATGACTTAAATAGTTTATTATGACCCTCTTCTATTTGCATCACAGTTGGAATTTATGAAAGTAAAATGAGTCAGTTTCTGCTACTGAAATGAAAAGAAAGATGCCAGGGTAGAAAGGCTTATCTGCACTCTAAACCACTGTCTAAGTCTAGTTATATTATCACCAAGACAGGAGATCCATGTCTAGGGTTAGGTTGGGGAAGACTTCGGGAACTATTTCACACATCCTCACATTTCCAGGAAGACAATTGTATTAACCCCTTTTTTACCTCAATAGTCTGTTATTTCAATCAGAATAAAGTCTGAACTCTTCACTGTGGTCTTAAACTACTTCTGTCCATTTTTCTAATCACATCTTCTCCACTCTCCCGCTCATGCCCTGGATCAAAATCTCCCTGAATTCTTTTAGTTTTTCAGATCCCAGTTCTATCTTACTCTTGGCCTCAAGTCCAGAAATTCTTAAGTCTGGTGCTTTCCCAGTATTCAAGTCTCCTATCAGATGCCACCTACTCAGAAAAATCCTCAGAGATAATCCTATCTGCACAAACGATACTGATCTCGAAACTGTTATGTCCTGAGCATCCAAAACTATGCGAGACAAATTGTTGCTGCTCAATAAATTTTTGATGAAAGTATGTAGGTTGAATAATTATTTTTATATGCTGAATTTAAGTTCTGGTTGAGAGAAAACACTTAGAAATACTTTCCTGCAGATAACCTGAGCCTAGATTATGGATGACATTATTATCATACTCCAAACCTTCCCAAAAAAATCACTTTTATTTACCATGATTATGGTAAGAGACCTACCTAGATGAATCCTGATCAATATGTTAAAGAGAGACTGTACTTTTGTTAATTTCACAATAGGCAGTTTTCTCCCGGCAATGAGACTGTACTGGTTATTTTGAAAGTATATGTGTTCCTTTGGAGATAAAAATAGGAAAAAGAAGGAAATGGCAAGGGTTTTCTCCCTGATTGAAACTTATTTGCTTAATTTGCATTGACCCTCCTTTTGGGGCTCAATTTTTCTTGGAAACTTTGCTTTATCAATCATCCAACTTTTCTCAATTTCTGCAACTACTTATGCTTACTGAATATCATTACCAGAAGAAATCACTGTCAACTTGAAATTGGTAGCCAGTTAATTAGTGTGTCTGATGATTTGTGAGGTGACTTGTTTATATTTTGACATTTTATTTCTTCCCTAGAGTATGACTTACTCATGTCCTTTGTCTGCCCTCACTCTTGTTTTTCTTAATAGAGCTCATTGGTTAAGATCATAAGCTTTCTAGAGTCGATTTCTAGAGCCTCATTTTGGCTCTGTCACTTGTTATCAGACACCAAGGGGCAAGTTAAAGAGGAGTTCTTCTCATTTTCAAAATAGAAAATTGTAATTACTGCTGTTTCAAAGTGGTTGTGAAGAATAATGAGATAAAATATATTAAATGCTTATCATAGTGTCTGCCACATACTATATGATTCATAAATAATATCTATTATTATGAACTTTTTAAATATTAAGGGTATTTTTCCTGTGTAGGTCATCTTTTAAACAAATATTTTCCTTCATTTGATTTCTGCCTTTTTACTTTATGCAGGTTATTGATCTTCAAATGTGTTAAATTTTAAATGGTTGGATTTGTTGATCTTTAACTCTGTCTTCCTTCACTGCTTTTAAGCTCGGGAAGTTTCCCTCAATCACAATTTTTGAAAGTGTCTCACATATCCCCATTCCTTACTCCTCAATCTCCTGCCCTTTGACTTCATTCCTTTCTTTTTTTTTTCACTCTCACTTATTTTTATTTTTAATTTGTGTAAAGTATGTATAACATGTAACTTAACCATCTTAAGCATTTTTAAGTATACAATTCAGTAGTGCTAAGTACATTCACATTGTTGTGCAAGCAATCTCCAGAACTCTTCAGGTTGCCAAACTGCAGCGCTACACTTATTCAACAACTTCCATCTCCCTCTCCCCCCAGCCCAATTGGCAACCACCATTCTGCCTTTTGTCTCAATGAATTTGACTACTCAAAGTGCCTCATGAGTGGAATCATTCAGTTTTTGATTTTTTGTGTTTGACTCATTTCACATAGTTTAATATCCTCAAGGCTTACCATATTGTGGCATTTATTTGATTTTCCTTCCTTTTTTAATTTAATGACATTAAATTGAATGTGTAGACCATATTTTGTTTATCAGTTCACCTATGGATGGACATTTGAGTTGCTTCTGTCTTTTGGCTATTGTGAGCAATGGTGCTAGGAGCCCAGCTGTCCAAATATCTCTTTGAGACTGTGTTTTCAATTCTTCTGTTACATACCTGGAAGTGAAATTTGATAGATTATATGGGAATTATATTTTTCACTTTTTGAGGAATGGACACACTGTTGTTCATAGCAGTGCATCATTCTATGTTCCCACCTACATGGCAGGCATAAAGTTTCCAATTTATTCACATTCTTGGTAACAATTGTTTCTCTTTTCTTTTGAAATTGCTCTTATAAAGATCAACAATAAGTTCTTTGTTAATATGTCGATTAGAAACCTTTAAATTTTATTTTAGTGGATTTTGAACTGTGACATTATAATTTCCTTCATAAACAAGTCTTCTAATAATTTGTACAGTCTTGATGTACATGTGTTTGTTCTTATACCCTGTCCTATTCTACTTGACATCCTATCCCTAAGTGATCCTTTGAAGCCAACTCATGTAATGATAATTCCCAAATATATTTTTACAATCATGATCTTCCTGAAGCTTCATGCTTAGTACTGGGCTAAACAAACAACAACAAAAAAGAAGCAAAAAAACCCCAAAAAACAAACAAACAAAAAACCACACAAAAAACAAAACCCAGCAACATCTTGTGGACCAGAAATGAAACAGAAATCAAAGATGGAGACCAAAGTTGATAACTCTGGCTTGAAAGGACTTGAGTCTAAATCAAGCTGTACGGGCTGAGAATTGGGGGGAAAGGAAAATAAAAATGCCTTCTGTAAAGCAGAGAATTAGAGCCCTGCTCATGAATTGAAGCTTGGAATTGGATGGAAGCACCCCCCTTGAGTGGAAGGATGCTAACAGTCAGAGCTAACAAACATGGAAAGCTTCTAACCTAGGGAAGCAAGAGGTTAGAGATAGATCCTCAAGAACTGGCACTGAACTAGTCACCTGCTTGCTCTGTGGCCAGATCTACAGAATCTCCACTTTACTAAAGGCAGTAATTACAAAATACCAGTATTAGACCTGGGGCTGGATTAAGGCATGGGCTACTGTTGACAACAAATGCAAAACTACTAGATAGGTAGAGGTGAGCACAGAATAAGATAAAAACTATGAACTCCAGCTCACATCTGGCTAAAACCTAAATTCCAGAGTATGTGAAGAAGTCTAATATTAAGGAAAGCGATTAATAATAATAGTTATATCAAAACTATCACCTCAAATTAAATCAGTGAACAAGTATACAAGTACTTAAGGTGTTAAAAAAGCAAATAGAAGATGTCCATTTAAATGAGGTGAAGACACTGAAAAACAAAAATTGGCAATATTAATGCTTGGTTATGAAATGACCCACTTAGAAAAACTGGAAATGAAAAAAGATTGAAGAAATAATAGTAGACTCTATTTTGTCAAATAATGAATTAACATTTTAGTAGGTACTACTAATAGATTCCTATTGAGAATTTGCCCAGAATTCTGCAAAGAGAAACAAAGAATCAAAAAGTATAAAAGAGACAATAGGAGAAGAGACATAAATTTTCTAACAGTTTTTTTTAGAAACACCAAAAGAAATGATTGAAAACAATGACTAAGAAAAAAAAAGGTATGAGCTTTAAGCTGAAGAGAAAACTTTGTGCACCCAGGAGTGTAAATAAAAATAAATAATAAACCTACATCTAGACTCTTCATGGCATTGGCAGCAAACTTTTCAGTGGCAAAAATTGGTCTCAGATAATAAAATACGTTCAAAAGTCTGAGGAAAAATAACCTTCAATCTAAAACATAATGCACAGCTAAACTATTATTCAAGTTTAATGGCAAAATAAACATTTTTTTTACACATAAAAGAATAATAGAACTTATTGTACCAAGAACAGCAATGAAAATACAATTAAAATCTGTGCTTTAGCAAAAAGATGGTGTATTAGTCCTGGTTTTCCAGAGAAACAGAACCAATAGGATAGATACAGACATAGATACAACTACAGATTAGGTATATAGGTTTAGATTATGAGGGATTGGTTCACATAATCATGGAGACTAAGTAGTCCCATGATGTGTGATCTGCAGACTGGAGTCCCAGGAAAGCTGGTGGTATAGTCCTAGTCAAAACTTGAAGGCCTGAGAACTGGAGGAGTCAATGTATAAGTCATTGAGGCCCCCAAATCAGAAACACTAATGTCCAGAGGCACAGGAGATGAATTTCCCAGATCAAACAGGGAGAATATTCACCCATTTTTCACCTTAGTTCTAGGGTCTCAAATGATTGAATGATACCCACTCACATTGGTGAGGGCAACTTTTACTCATTCTGCACATTCAAATGCTAATCTCTTCCTGAAGAATTCTTACAGGCACACCCAGAAATAATATTTTACCAGCTATTTGGGTATCCCATTGTCCAATAAAGTTGACACATAGAATTAGCCATTGTAGATGGTAAGCTCAGAGTGAAGGTGGGGGTACAAACATTTATGAGTTGAACTCCAATTTGATAACATGTAATTCCTTTAAATATTATTATAAAAATATGAATATTTTTAAAGGTTAAATCAGAACTATGAACAACATTTAAGGGAAGAGGTATTCCATGTGTAGTTATATTTCTAAGGAAATTCACAGGATGCAAAAACAAATACTGAATAATAGCAGTTAGGTTACAAAAATTTATATTGTTTAAATTTTGTAAATGTTGCTAGCAGTGTGTTCTTTTTATTGCTGAGCAGTGTCTCATTGTGCAAATATGCCATACTTCACCATTTGATAGATATTTGAATTGTTCCAATTTCTGTCTGTTATGAATAATGCAGTATGACCAGAAACATGTGTCTTTCTATAGTTATGTTTTCATTTTTCTTGAGTATATGCCTAAGAGTGGAATGGCTAGATTATGTTAAATTTGTGTATAACTTTTAATAAAACTGTTCTCAAAATACTGTTTTACATTCCCACCAGTTGTGAATGAGAATTACAGTTCTCCACATTCTCACCAACCCTTATTGTTGTCTGTCTTTTTGACTAGAGTCAAAGTTAATAGGTTTGAAGTTGTGTCTCACTGTGGTTTTAATTCTAACCATGTCCTTTCGAACTAGTAAAATGTTTGAGAAACTGACTGTGACACCTACCTTGCTTTTGGATGTCAGAGTTTTAATTGAATGCTTAGTGTTATTTTTAAAATTATGGCATGGCCACAGTTCACTGATTGAGTCATTAATTCAACAATGACTAATTGAATACCTACAATGAGTCAGGCAATGTTCTGGGATAAAAAGATTAATTAACATGATTCCTGCCTTGAAGGACTTAACTAACCTGTTAGGAAACACAGACCTAGACAGTAAGAATTACAATACAAGATAGAAAGGTGCAAATAAAGTACAAAACATTATTCACACTCTGTTAGTTTTAATTTATCAAGGCCTTTCAGTTGCCATTTTCCTTGTCATGAGAATATCTTTCTCATATGTTCAAGGTTGATTTCTAGTGGTAAAAGAATTAAGTTGGAATGAGATAGGAGCTGACTTCCAGCAAATGTTACTCTGGGCTTCACATTTCACTTTACTTTAGTCCATTATCAGGGCTATTATCTACTTCAGAACTTGATATGTTGAAAACACCCTACTTTCTGTTCTTGCATCGTAAAGAAGAAAGATCAGATACTATTTCCATTAGTTGTCCATCTAGGGATACCATATAGGTTATTCCCTGGACAGATTTAGTTTCACTACTGTACACTGAGTTTTTCTTAAGGAGGAAGCAGCTGGTATGCATAGGGAGTTGAATTCTGAGATTCTGAGGGCAATAACATTTGCAAGCATATAGCAGGTAAAGGAGAGCAAAGTACTTCCTCCTACGATCATGTGAGTTCTTCCTTCTTGTATCCCATTCCCCAACCGCCACTACTTTCCACAACCCAATGAATGACTAGCTTGCATAGGATTCACCCATGACTTAAATAAGAATAAAAAGAAGAGAGTCTGTGGTTGTTTCCCTGCCTACAGATAGGAGTTAACTCAATTATTTCTGGTATGTTGAGATATCATAGTAAATATCCCCAGGAAAGAAATTCTGCAACCTGTTTCATTGTTCAGAAGTCCTGAAGTCTATATGGAAAAAAAGCTAGAATGCTGAAAAATTGATATAAGTCATATTGAAACACACTTGACTGAATTAGTTGAATGTTCCCAAGTAGAATAAATGCACAAATAAAGATTCTGGTGAAACATGCCATAAAGTTATAGTTTGTTCATTTTGTCAACTTACAGGCACTTATTAGAGATGGGTAATATATCAGACAATATCCTGGTTACTGTTTGTACACAGGTAAGAAAAAGATGATCCTAATCCTAAAGGGACAGACTCTTGGAAAAACAAATTTGCCAAGAATTACCACACAGTATAATAAAGATAGAGAAGATGTTCATCAAGACAGGAATAGGGTAGTTTTAGGGAAGACTTCTAAAGGTAAAGGTCCTTGAGTTGTGTCTTAAATATTTGCTGCTCTAAGTGAGTTTGCAGGCCAGGGTTTCTTTTGTGATCCAGAAACCTGTTAGAACTACAGAATATCAGGTTCTACTCAGGACTCAGCAAATAGAATCTGCGTTTTTATAGGATCCCCTGGAAATTTGTATGACATTAAAGTTTAAGAAGTTTTGCCTTAAAGGGTTGGAATTCTCTGGTGCATATGTAGGTAGGGAAGAATATTCTCTGCAAGTGGGAACAATGGCTATAAAGGGACTACCTTGCCTGGGATCCCTCCAGTTGACTCAGACAAGGATTTGAGTACAGCAGTTTCTTTGGGAGGAAGCACTGTTAGGAGAGTAGGAAGTAAGACAAGAAAAGTAGCAACAGTTGTAAAGAGTATTTTTCTACCAGGTTACATCAGTGAGCCACTGGGACTTATTTTCTTTTTTTTTTTAATTTTTTTTTATTGTTATTTATGTCTTTTACATTTTGCATTCCCCTTGGGTAGCCCACCACCAATTCACCCGTGATCCATCTCCATGGTCCCTTGTGTTCTTTTCTATTCCATTTTGTGCCCTTTCCCTTCCCTCCCTCCAGCTTCCTCCTCCCCCCTCTCCCCCCCACTGATTGTCTCTCTCCCACCCGGCCTCCCTATAGTCCTGTTATAAGTGAAAC